>WWET01006279.1:28753-41088 GCA_011038615.1 Limnodynastes dumerilii
GCATTAAGGGGCAACTATGAGGTAAGTCCAATGTTTCAGCCAGGCAGGGAAGGGGCAGAGACTGGCAGGACACACACAGAGGGGGCAGACTGACTGGCAGAACACACAGAGGGGCACACTGGATACTGGGTGCTGGATACACATGATGATACAATTAATTACATTTTATTGCTATCTATTTTTATTTTGAATTTAGTAGCTGCTGCATTTCCCACCCTAGGCTTATACTCGAGTCAATAAGTTTTCCCCGGTTTTTGTGTCAAAATTAGGTGCCTCAGCTTATATTCGGGTCAGCTTATACTCGAGTATATACGGTAATTAGCCCCCAATTACTTTGCAAAATGGTTTAGCGGAACTGTACACTTGCACGTGTTTTGCCCTTACTCCCAAACTCTGAATCAGCATCTAATTTTCCCCTCCCGTATTTCTTCACTGTCCTTATATCTTTATGGTCTTCTTTCATGTGTTGTTTGTTGACAAATAAGTGTTAAAGTTTTTAATGGATAGTAAGAAGTCTGATAAGGAAAAACAAATATATCTTTCTGAGAGAGACGGATATGAGTAGCAGATAAGCTCATGACAGGTCATGCAATATATTTTAATTAAAAAGCACTTATAAAACAGAGATGTCACAATAGTACAAGGCATATGTAACATTTAATATTTAGTATGTGCAATTCACCGTCAGCCAGGCAAGTGAAAAAATAAATATATCATTATTTGTGCCAAAAAAAATATACACAACAAATACTAAGTGTAGTTAAAGAAGTTGAAAACTATACCTTACGTACAAAAATGAAATCATTAAAGGAATTAAGCATTGATATCCAAATGACACAGAAAAACAGGCATAAAACCTCCTTGACATACAGGAAAAGCAATGATGACCTGAACTCTCCTCAGTGATGGGCTGGAATAAATGAACAGCTGATCAGGTGCTGCTAATCAGACAACCAAGGTGTAATCAAAACATCATTCATGAGTGTTATGACGCTGTCCTGATACTTTATTCCTCATTCTTAAACTGAGCTATTGTAGTAAAAATTAGTTTTGCTAAATCAGCATGAAATGCGCTTTATCCAGCCTTCCAACAGCTTTCTACAGGTGGCTCAATTTTTATAAGCTTAAAAGTCGGAGAGATTTAATATTACAATGTAGATTATACCATAGGCACTCCAACTGCATACTGATCTATACTTTCAAACTGCTGCTATTTTACTTTCACACTATTCAGAAAATTCAAGGCGGGGTAAAGGTTTCAGAAGGCCACCTGGATGAGGGTAGTGGTTAGTGGGGTGTTCGCTTGGATGCAGGGATACAAGTATCAGACTGTGGATCCCCATTCATCTTACAATTTCCTGAATCTGAAAAATCAAAGTTTTGGTTCAATAAGAAAGATTTTGTTACAACAAGACACCATGGACCTGATTCACACCTAAGAAGCTCCGATTCTTAGGTGCAGAGATTTTAGAAATGACCTACTACGCATGTGTGGTAGGTCATTTACGTAATATTTGTATCAGTTAGGTATGTAGAAGACCGCTTTAAAGTCTTTAAAGACCGCACAGAGTAGTTTAGTAAGAAAGAGGTGGCGTAATGCCGCCTCGGGGAGTGTTTAGGTAGAAGTTGGAGCTGGGAGAGATTTAGATTAGCCGGGGAGGGCGGGGGGTAGGCGGGGAGAGACAATGGGCCTGATCCAGACCTACGCCGTTGCACTGTTCTTACTAAAGCACAGCGTATCGGTGTCCACTCTCCCCGACACTCCCCCTGTGCGGGCGTATTTCCCATGGCTTACGCCGGCTGAAGGCTACCCTAACTTCAGCCGGTGTAAGCAATGGGTAATACGCTCGCACACGAGCGTACTACCGCTAAGCCCTCCCTCCCTCATTATATTACCTCCCCCCACCCACCTTCACTAACCTTAACGTAGGGACGCTAGGGGGACGCCCCCTCCAGCGTCCCTACGCTGTTCCTACGGATGCCCGATCGTTTTCAGCCGATCTTACACTTTGGGCCTTCGCTAGGACGGCGGGCGTAGGTCTGGATCAGGCCCAATGTCCGTGCGTAGTTTCCTTCTTAAGAAGTACAGTACTCACGGTAAGATAAGGAAGCCCAATGGTACTCAGAAGTGCCATTAGGTACCTATAAAAGGAGGGCCAGTTCGGGGTAGGACGAGTTAGTTAGATGTGGATCTGTCCACACCTAACTAACTCTTAATTTTGAATACGATCCCTTATCTGTAAGAGAGGAGAACACCAAATCTAGATAAATCTTGGATATATAGGAGGCTGCACTTTCAGAACTATAACACATATAGCCCAATATTCCAGACTCTTCTGGAATTTCCTTGAGACTCCCAGATTTAAGCCATTGCTCCCAAATCCCAGGAGAGCTGGCAAATCTCCCAGATATGTGCATTAGGGAAGTGATTTAATGCAAATCATTTGCCTCAAACCACCATTGCTACAAGGGCTGGGCAGGGCTTAATGACATCCATGTTCCATCCTTAATAAGCCTATGGCAATGTTGATTAGACAGGGGGCGGGGCTTCAGACATGATTTGCACTAATCATGACCTAAAGTCTTGCCCCCAAGTTGCCACCTCGTGTTACTCCTAGAAGGTATTATGATATAGCCTTATTCACATTTCACCAGCACAGGAAAAATTAAACATCACATAGATTTATGCACTCATATTTTATTATTTATTATGAAAGAACAGCCATTATTATGTAGAAGTTTTTAAAAAGAGAGTTTTCTTTTTATTAGCCTAATTTATTTCTCATAATTAACTAAATCAATGCTTCTTGGAGACTTTTATAACACTGCAAAAGGCAGTTAGAACTGTTAAAAACAGAAGAGATGTAAATGGTCACAAGCTTACACGATGTATAACTAACAATGAAATTATGTATCAGTATATGGGGTAGCATTGACTGTTTGTATGTTGACCTAATAACTACAATTAACTCTTATGAAATCTGTTTAATGACTGTGATAAACTGCATTTATAAAGCAATGACTGGTTATTCATGGTTATGTCACTGACAGAATCTGTTCTCTTGGAAATATTTGGCAACAGATGATTTTGAATTCAAGCCGCCTTATCAGATCAATTTAGGATCTTTTAGGGGGATCATTTGGGCCCCCTGGGATGAACTTCTTTTCTCTTGGTTTTATGTCTGGCTTGATGGCTTCTTCCTTGCCTTGAAAAGGATGTAAATTCAATATGCCTCAGGTAAGTAACACAGAGAGCCAACAGTCTAGAAATGAAAGCATGAACTATGTCCCAAGGTCGGCTTTGTGATTGATATGTATGATACAGCTATGAGGTATAGGGGTTTGTTTTATATCAATTTTATTGATGGTTTTTATGACTTGATGGATTAAATATTAATATAAAGTAATATGCTATAGAGATGTGATTCCCAAAGCTTCTCAATTTGAGGCACCCTTAGGGCCAGATTTACTAAGTTGCAGGAAAGGAGATGTTACCCATAGCAACCAATCAGATTCTAGCTCTTACTTTCCATTTTCCTATGGAAAATGGAATTATGCTTGAAAAAATAATACACATAAAATGAAATAAAAAAATAATACACAGATTTTTTTACAATTATTATGTCAACAATTTAAACGTAGCATATTACTAATTTAGAATTTGCCACTCTCATTTTAATTAATGATACCTTGAGGTGTGATCCAACTAAAATAACAATTCTTCTGCCACTGGACTTATATACAACTTTCAAAGTTTTTTTACAAGTTACCAAAAAGTAGCTACCACTCACCCCTCCAGTGTCTCTCCAGACACCCTCCTTTGCCTTTTCCTAACCACCTCCTCCTAACTCTTACCCTAATTTATAACCCTCACCTAAATTCATCATCCTAACACTCAGGGGCGGATTGGGAAATTAAAGTGGCCCTGGAAAAAAAATCTTAGAGTGGCCTCGGGGGCGGGACCAAATCAACTGTAGGTGGGGCCAACACAAAGTGGGCGGGATTACCAATTATTGATACCCGCAAAAAGATATAGTGAAGATTCAAAGTCGTCAGAGGCGTAACTAACGTGGGTTTTGTAGGGCTCGTGCCCCAGGTTCCGATGGCACCCAGCTGATGTAGGCGCAATCGGAGCCTTAGGGCATGAGTCCTACTAAACTCTACTGCTCCCACAGCGGGTGCCAGGCATCACAGCTGTGGTGTGTGCGATGAATACAGACACCTCCGCGACCTTGGGGTCACATCAGCGTCTGTATTCATGGCACGCACCACCTTAAAATGCAGAGAGCGCGCAGCGGAGGTGAGCGAGGAGAGGGTAAGTGAACTGCAATCGGGCTGCACTAAGGACTGAAACTATGATGGGGCTGCACTAAGGACTAAAACTATATTATGGGGGTGCACTAAGGACTGAAACTATAAGATGGGGGTGCACTAAGGACTGAAACTATGATGGGGCTGCACTAAGGACTAAAACTATATGATGGGGGTGCACTAAGGACTGAAACTATATGATGGGGGTGCACTAAGGACTGAAATTATATGAGGGGCTGCACTAAGGCTGAAAGCTGGGGAGACATGAGGGGGGATTATTTGAAGGTTGGGGAAACATAAGGGGGATTATTTGAAGGCTGGGGAGACATGAGGGGGATTATTTGAAGGCTGGGGAGACATGAGGGGGATTATTTGAAGGTTGGGGAGACATGAGGGGGATTATTTGAAGGTTCAGGAGACATGATGGGGATTATTGGAAGCTGGAGAGACATGATGGGGATAATTGGAAACTGGGGAGACATGAGGGGGATTATTGGAAGCTGGTGAGACACAATGGGGATTATTGGAAGCTGGTAAAACATGAGGGTGTCACTCACTGAGCTCAGCACTAACCCGGAAGCGGATCACACCGGACCACCCCGGGCATTGAGACGGTAGGCGAGGTTCAAGGTCAGTAGTAGTAGTTGCAGTGAGTGGTAGCACAGGTTTTTATTGAGGCAGCTATGCTGGGAGCAGTGGTGCAGGTAGCACAGGTTGTATTGAGGCAGGTATGCTGGGAGCAGTGGTACATGTAGCAGGAACAATGACAGGGCTGGAGCCAGCTGGAACCAGAGAAGAGGAACATGAACACAGAGGGAACCAGGAACCAGACAGTGAAAGATATGCAGAATTCAGGGAGCCAGAGGACATGAGCGAACAGCAGGAAGGATAGCTGTTGCTTTGACACCAGAGTGCTGTCTGAGAAAGCCTTAAGTACACCAGGTGGAAAGGAATCAAGCAAGGTAATCAGCGCCTGAGAGATAGCAGGGAGAGAACCAGGAAGTGCAGAGGCAGAGGGAATCATGTGACAGGCAGAAAATAAACAAAGGTAATGTGCAGTGAGTAGAAACTAGAGGAAACGTGACAGTACCCCCTCCCTAAAGGGTGGACTCCGGACACCCTAATGAGGTTTGGAGGGGAACTTCCGATGGAAGGCTTTAATAAGCCGAGGAGCATGAAGATCCGAGGCTTTGACCCAGGAGCGTTCTTCAGGACCATATCCCTTCCAGTGAACGAGATACTGCAGGGAACCTCTGGAGTTGCAAGAATCCAAGATGTGGCTGACCTCATATTCAGTCTGGTCTTGCACAACGACAGGTGCAGGAGGCTTATGGACAGTTGTGAAGCGGTTGATCACCAGAGGCTTTAGAAAGATACGTGGAACACATTGGGAATTCGAAGAGCTGGGGGCAGCTCAAGTCTGACAGCCACTGGATAAATTACTTCCAATATCTTAAATGGAACAATGAAACAAGGAGCTAGTTTCCTGGTGGGGACCTTAAGACGAAGGTGACGAGTTGAGAGCCAGACTTTGTCCCCAGGAGAACATGGAGGTATAGACCTTCTCCTTTTATCAGCTGCCTTTTTCATTTGCTGAGAGGCCAGATCCAGATTTTGCCTTACCCATGTCCAGATCTCAGTAAAGGATTGAAGAGTGGAGTCAACAGCAGGAATGCTCTGAGGTGAAACGTTCTTTTAAAGTGGGGGTCTTTGGATGCCGCCCATACATTACAAAGAATGGGGAAAAGGAAGAGGACTCGTGAAAAGCATTGTTATGTGCAAACTCTGCCCAAGGGAAGCAGGTCTACCCAGTCATCTTGATTGGCAGAGATGCAAGTTCTCAAAAACTTCTCAAGTTCTTGGTTGGTACGCTCTGTGAGTCCATTAGATTGGGGATGGTATGCTGAAGAGAAATTTAACTTCACACCAATGGCTTGGCAGAATGCCCTCCAGAAACGTGAAACAAATTGAGTGCCATGTAAGGACGAAACAGAAATCCTGCGCAGCTGCCCAATCGCAGGAAAATATCCACTGGGGTCAGATACCCAAACTGACTCCTCTTTTCACTCCAAACCCACTCTTACGAAGTAGGAAGGGGTGGAACAATATAAAACAAAACAAACAATGTGGCGAGAGCCGCGCTTACTTTATATATGAAGTGCCTGTTGTTTTCAACAAATCAGTGAGTAGGAAATTGGAAAGATACTTTATGTTACAAGATTGATACAGTTTTACACATTTGTTGCTTTTTTCTATCTCCTTTCGAGAAAACCTGTATAAAGAAAAGAGACTCTTGATATACCCTATTTTGTGAGGACCCTGAAGAAGGAAGAACTTTATAGGAATTTCTCTATTGCAAATTGGATCTACTACAAAGACTTTTTACCCTAACAGAAGACACAGTAAGATAAGAATATTGATTTGAATCAGACTCTGTGAACTTTTCTCTATTTGTAAAAATATTGCTCTCTTTACCTTGCCCTAAGCGCGGCTCTCGCCACATTGTTTGTTTTAAATTGAGTGCCATGGTCTGACACGATTTCTGAGGGACAACCATGAAGGCGGAAGATCACTTTGATGAAGAGATGAGCTCATTCAGAAGCTGAGGGTAGACCTTTTAATGGTATGAACTGAGCCGCTCGAGAGAAGCGGTCCACCACGACCAAGCTGGTATTACATCCCTTGGATAGCGGGAGATCTGTAATAAAGTCCTTATCGATGTGGGACCATGGCAGATCAGGATTTGGAAGTGGCATCAGCGGACCGGCAGGCTTCATTCGAGGAGTCTTGGACTGTGCACAAATGGAGCAGGAAGAAACAAATTCCTCTACATCTCTTCAAAGAGAAGGCCACTAATAGGAACGGGACAGGAACTCCAAAGTTTTCTTGACTCCCGTATGCCCAGAGAAGCGGGTGCAGTGAGCCCATTGAAGGAGTCTCAGCCTTTGATTTTCTGTGACAAAAGTCTTTCCAGGAGGGTGGTCCAGATTAGAGTGGGCTAGAATGACAGATTTGAGGTCCAAAATAGGCCTTTCATGCTGTTGATCCTCTGCTTCAGACGGGGCGAAGGCACAAGAGAGGGCATTTACCTTTTTGTTTTGTGTTCCAGGGAAATAGGTGAACACCAACTGGAATCTGGAAAAGAAAAATGACCAACAGGCCTGTCTGTCATTTAGACAGTGAGCCGTCTTAAGGTACAGTAAGTTCTTATGGTCAGTAAGTTCTTATGCCATTCATCCGGTCAGTGACCGGATGAATGGCACCCTCCAGGAGATACCTCCATTACTCCAGGGCCCACTTGATGGCCAAAAGTTCCTTGTCTCCCATGCTGTAGTTTTTCTCCGCTGGGGAAAACTTCCTAGAGAAAAAGCCACAAGGCAGAAGCTTGCCAGCAGAGTTCCGTTGTGAGAGAACCGCACCTGCACCGTAAGAGGAGGCATCTACTTAAAGAAAGAAGGGCTTGGAAGTATCCGGATGGTTTAGAATAGGAGCTGAGGCGAAAGCCTTCTTAAAGATGTCAAAAGCCTGTATAGCCTCAGAGGGCCATACTGCGGTCTTAGCATTTTGCTTAGTAAGTGCCACAATGGAGGCCACTGCCAGGGAGTAATTCCTGATGAACTGACGGTTGTAGTTCGCAAAGCCCAAGAAGCGCTGAGTAGGCTTGAGTCCTTCAGGTTAGGGCCATTCCAGGATAGCCTTTCATTTGTTAGGGTCCATCTGTAAGCCTTTGCTGGAGATGATGTAACCCAAGAAGGGCATCTGGGACTGTTCAAAGCTACACTTCTCCAGCTTAGCATAGAGACCATTCTGTCTGAGACAGGATAGCACTTCAGAAACCTGAGTCCTGTGGGTGTCTAAGTCAGGAGAGAAAATGAGGATATCATCCAAATAGACTACCATGTACATGTAGAGGATGTCCCTGAAGATTTCATTGAAACTCTGAAACACAGCAGGAGCAAGAGCATTACATAGTCCAAAAGGTATGACGAGATACTCATAGTGTCCGTCCCTGGTGTTAAATGCGGTCTTCCACTCGGATCCTGATGAGATTGTAAGCCTCACGCAGGTCCAACTTAGTGTACACAGTAGCCCCCTTGACACGATCAAAAGTTCAGAGATCAACGGTAAGAGATAGCGATTTTTAACGGTGATTTCATTAAGACCCCGGTAGTCGATGCAGGGGCGCAACTCTCCAGACTTCTTTTTAACAAAAAATAAACTTGCACCGGCCGGAGATGAGGACTTCCGAATGAAGCCGCGTGCCAGGTTTTCTTTAATGTAGTCAGACGTAGCCTTGATTTCGGGTACTGACAAGTGGTAGGTGCGACCCCGTGGAGGTATTTTGCCGGGCAAAAGTTCAATGGGACAGTCTCACATACGATGAGATGGCAAGGTTTCAGCCTTGCGTTTGCAGAACACATCAGAAAACTGTGCATACTGAGGTGGTAAGTTTGGAAGCATCCTCAATGGACTGCAAGGACTGTCCTGGGCAAAGGATTCTGGACTGCTGAGACTGTCCTGGGTGGTGATTTAAGGGTTGGCAGCAGCCACTGGTACCAAAGACACAGGATTGAGTCGACGTAGACATGACTTATGACAATTGCCACCCCAGGATAGAATTTGCGAAGTTATCCAGTCAATGGTGGGATAATGCAACCTCAGCCAGGGTAGCCCCAGGACTACTGGACGGATTGCTGAAGATAGCACCAAAAAGGAGATAGTCTCTGAATGAAGTGCACCTACTTGTAGCTGAACAGAGATCGTGTTGGATTGTAATAGATCGAGCCTATCTGACTACCGTCAATTGCCAAAGGACCAAGGGTTTTTCCAGAGACTTGGTGGGTATTGTTAATTTTGCCATGACTTCAGCAGACAAGAGTTTACCCGCAGCCCCAGAATCCACGAAAGCCATTACCACCAGAGACTTTTTACCGTGAACCAAGGTCATACATAGAAGCTGTAACCAGAGATTGCGTAGAAGATGATTATGGTCTTCAGAGAATACAGGGAGCTGTAAGGCTGATCCTAGTTGTCGCTCCCTAGAAGCAACTAGAAACGCGCGTTTCCCGAACGCTTTGGGCAGGAAGCACGGAAATGTCCGTGATCAGCACAGTACATACAAAGGTTCTCCTGTCGGTGTCTCTGCAGTTCTTGGGGGGACAGGCGAAAATGGCCCAGTTACATAGGCTGCTCAGTAGGTGTTGGAGGAGGTAAGACTGATGGCTGTACAAGAGGATGCTGGAAGCAGGGGGCCAAATGAGGAAAGACCTTGTGGTCACGAGCTTTCTCTCTGGTACGTTCTTGATACCGGATGTCAATCCGATTGCTCAGTGAAATCAAGGCGTCTAGGGTCTCAGGAAGTTCTCAAACAGCCAGCTCATATTTCACCCGGTCTGCCAAGCCTTGCCAGAAGGTTGCAGTAAGGGCCTCTTCATTCCAATTGAGCTCAGAAGCCAGTATGCGGAATGGTATGGCATACTGACCCACGGTGGAAGCACCTTGGCGCAGCTGGAGAAGGCTGGAGGCCGCAGAAGAAGCTCTTCCAGGCTAATCAAAAGTTTTCCGGAATTAATCTAAGAAAGCAGAGTAGTTGCTGATCACCTGGTCTTGACGTTCCCAGTGTGGTGAAGCCCAGGCCAGGGTTTGGTCAGACAGGAGTGTAATCATAAAGGCGACCTTGGGACGATCAGTAGGAAAGTCACTAGGAGAAAGTTCAAACTGTATGGAGCACTGATTAAAAAAACCTCTACAGGTTTTGGGATCACCGGAGAATTTGTCTGGAGTTGGTAGTCGCAGTCTGGGAGCTAGTACTGCGATCGGTTGAACAGCTGCAGGTGCAGGCTGGGAAGCCGAAGGGGTGGTAACAGCAGCTGCAATGGTGTCTATGCGACCAGATAACTGCTGGAGTACTTGCACAATTTGGCTCTGCTCCTGTGCCTGTTTTTCCACAACCTCACTAAGCTGCTTGATTTGGAATACCGAAGGTTTGATGACAGGATCCGACATTATGACTCACAAAGTAAGGTCAGAGCAAACTGTCACTCACCGAGCTCAGCGTCGGCCCAGAAGCGGATCACGCCGGACCACACCGGGGACTGAAACGGTAGGTGAGGGCAAAGGTCAGCAGTAGTAGTTGCTGTGCACAGCCAGCTCTGGTATTAAGACGTCAACGTGACCTATGACCTAAGAGAACGCGCCGCGGAGGAACAAACAAGAAGAGACACAGGAAAGGTAAGTTTTCTATAGTCTTCTTTTAGGCAGTTTGGGCATGGGGATTTGGAATGGGAGAGTGGGAAGCCGCACAAGAGAGGGACATTAAGGATGAATGGACACATATAAAAGTGGGGGCTATTAGAATGGCTGGACACAGAGAGGGGGCAATAAGACTGGGCAAACTGAAGAAGGGGAACAATAAAGCTGAGTGCACACAAATAAAAGTGGGGGCAATAAGGCTGGCTGGACACAGGTGGGGCAATAAAACTGGGTGGTCTCATAAAGAGGGGCTGTTAGACTGGGGGCAATAAGGCTGGCTGGACACATAGAAGGAAGGTGCAAAAGGCTGTCTGGACACACATAAGGGGGGACAATAAGGCTTGTTCACTCCTAGAAACGGCCCTGTGAGGGAACTATAATTTTTTTTACCTAGCGGTAACCAGATCATTTATTTAAACATGAAGCGTTCAGTGTAGAAATCATGACCCACATGACATGCACACAATGTGATTTCTCATTGTTGACCTGTTTACTTTGCCAAACTCAAGACACACAGTGTAGTACAGTATAGGTATGCCTAGTAGTATCTAGTAGTAATTCATTTTTGTAATAAAAACTGATAAAATGGAAAAGAGAAGAGAGCAGCAAACATTGGTAATTAGGTATTTTTTTAAAACGAAACAATTGTGGATACTCATAATTGTCTTGTAATTGTTGTTGTTTTAGTTTAGTTTTACTTTGTCCAAGTTAGTAGTCTATAGGAGCCTCTGAACCTTCCAAAAACAATATGTACATACTTACCTACTTACATAAATAATGCAATTGAATTAGTAACACATGAATTTGAACACTTGTAATATACATAACTACTGTACTTGCCTAATACTGTCTATAACTCATTTCGCATGTTATTATTATACTTACCTATCTTCCTATTTTTTGCCACCCCCATGAAAAAGCTATAGCTACACCAGTGCACCAGGTGGAAAGGAATCAAGCAAGGTAATCACCAGCACCTGAGAGATAGCAGGGAGAGAACTTGGAAGTGCAGAGGCAGAGGAATCATGTGACAGGCAGAAAGTAAACAAAGGTAAAGTGCAGTAAGTAGAAACTAGAGGAAACGTGACAGAGGGGGATTATTGGAAAATGGGGAGACATGATGGGTATTATTGGAAGATGGGGATACATGAGGGGGATTATCAGAAGCTGGGGAGACATGAGTGGGTTCTTAGAAACCTAGAGACAACACATGGAGTATGTATTTAAATGCCTAGGTGATGATTTCTATGGACACTGACAACATGGCTCTTGTGTACCAGCTATTTTCTTGGGCTGCCATGCTTGCTGATGATGCCGTTTGGCCGTCACTTCGGGATATCAATGAGCTTCCGACTGGCAGCTGAGATGTGGACATGTTCGTATGCAGACTTGATTGGCAGCGGCATGGTAAGTATTAACTTTAGGCCTCTGCTTTCTTTGCATTGTGGTTACAAATATGTATTTTGCTCTTGGGAAGCGGAGAGTTGAAAAATGTAACATGTGTGGGATCCCCGGATGGAGGGTGTTTAATAATGGGTCTTACAGATCCGAAATGATGTTCCCAAAAATAAATAAATAAATTATTCAATGGATTTGTGATACCGTGAGGTTGGGGTGCAAAAATAATTTGAAGACAACAACTTCAAATGTATTTTGGGGAAGCGGAGAGTTGAAAAATGTAACATGTGTGGGATCCCCGGATGGAGGGTGTTTAATAATGGGTCTTACAGATCCGAAATGATGTTCCCAAAAATAAATAAATAAATTAAATT
>WWET01006279.1:43101-56151 GCA_011038615.1 Limnodynastes dumerilii
TATTCATAGTGCCCCTTAGGGTAGAGTGCCCCTTATCCCTATTAAAGTTGTACCACAGCCATGCCCCGTCCTCGGCGCTCCATCACCCTCCCTACCTGCCTGCGCGATTCCCCTGATGTGGTTCCAGACACCCCCCGCAGTGGGGATGCCCGGCGGTCTCCCCAGCAGAGTGGCAGTGCGGATCTGGCCCCTCTGTGCGGCGGCTCTGCCCGGCGGTCCTCGTGCCGGTTGCAGAGCACCCAGTGCACACCCGAACTTCCGGCTCAGTGAGCTGAAGCCCTGGCGCAGCCTTTAGGAGCAGTGTGGCTGCGCCGGGGGAGATTGTACAGGCTGCTGACAGGCAGTCAGTGCCGGGCAGCCTGTACTCAGTACCCAGGCGGTCCCCGTCCCCTCTGGACATGAGGGGACCGCAAGAGAGTCGGGGGGGGGGCAATTTTAGATTTGGGGGGGTGGCACCTGGCGGGGCAGTGTGGATGACCCACGCTGCAGCCCGCTGGGTCCCCCCTCCCACTGTTCAGAAGGCCATAGCAGGCACCTCAGCTGGTCCCCTGTCAGACATGGGGGAGTGGACTATACAGACCCTCCCCACATGAGGGGGGACCAGAGGGGGTGTTGCAGTTTAGGTAGAGAGAGTTACCCCCAGATAGGTCATGGGCCAGCGGACCCCTATGGTCACCTGGGTAGGCGTCCCCAGAGATCCCGGCACGATGATGCCTTTTATGGTCCTAGTTGCTCTGGGGACTGGCCCTACTGGGCTAGTGCCGGTCGTCAGCCCCCGTCATGCTGCCCCATGCCTCACCCACCCCCGCATCCCTGCAGTTGCTGCAGTTGCCATAGTTTTTTTGCAGTGCAGCCGCCAGCACTACAGGTCACGCTCTAATTACCCCTGGCGTTCCGGTCGGCCCCCCCGCTTACATGACACCACTGATGCGCGCATGGGGGCTGCGGTTGTGGGATCGGAGACTCCGGCTGATGCTACTTCTCCTCCAGTTTCGCAAGTGGACATGGGCATCAACAAACGATCCGGGGGCCGCCGCAGATCCAGGGCATCGCCCTCCCGTGAGCCGGCTGAGAACATCCAGACTGAGACGGTGGTGACCCCGGGGGTCACAGAGGAGGTCGAGCAGCCAGGTCCCAGTCAGCCAGCGCCCGGTGAGTCGGATACATATTTGTCTTGTGGGGAGGAGGACGTTGATACTGTGTCCACTAGCTCAACTGAATCATCATGGTCTAGGTGCCGCCTGTGGAAGCAGATAGATAAACGTTTGCGTAAACGCGCGCGTAAGGCCGGCTCGAAGGCGACACCTGCCCCTCCCTCTCCTAAAGATACAAGTATGATCAATTGCGATTATACAGTGGTTACAAGGGGTTTGCGGCCGCGCATGAGGGAAAAAATCAAAAAGGGGAAGTTTGTGGACATATTCGGCCTTACTAGGAAAATGCATAAAGCACTGTGCCCTGCTAAAAAGAAAGGGCCAGCAGCGGAGGAGCAGTACCGTAGTTTTAGCAACTGGTTTCCCGCTTGGTGCACGTTTATGCATGTCTGGAGTCACGGCCGCAGGAGTATCTGGCCATGATTCGCTACCAACACCTGGTGCGATGGCGCGAATATGGCGCGAATATGACGAGGAGTTTCGTCTTAATGAGGATGGCCAAGCGAGTATGGGGTTTGGTAAGAAAGACGTAGAGCTATGGTTAGCCATGTGGGAGGGTCTGCTGGAGGTGCCGGCGGAACAGCCCACACCCAAGCGATTTCAAGGGAGGGGGCGCGGTGGCGCCCCTTTCAAAGCAAAAGGAAAGTGCTACGGCTACAATAATTCCCTTTGCAACAAGGGCAATAAGTGCCCCTACACATACTCCTGCCTGCGGTGCAACGGTAATCATCCCGTGAAATTCTGCAACAAGTCCACCGGGGACGGGGCCCGACCGCCGGCCGGACCTCGACCTGGCGCCGTCGCCAATTAGCGTGCCTGTGTTGGAGGAATGGCTGTCCCGCTACCCCAGGTGGGATATGGCCAATTTTCTATCTCGAGGCTTTCGGGAGGGATTCAAATTACCCATAGTCGGGCAGGTATCCAGCAAATATGGATCAGCAAATACCCTAGGAACCTAAATACCATAGGAACCTAAAATCTGCGGTGGAGGCGCCGGGTGTGTTAGAGGACAAAGTTGGCAAGGAACTGCATTTGGGGTGTATGTGTGGCCCCTTTAAATCTCCCCCAATACCTGACTTAATAGTGTCCACCATCGGGGTGGTTCCCAAGAAAGCCGCAGGGAAATTCCGCTTGATCCAGCACATGTCTTTTCCACCGGGGGCATCGGTCAATGACGCTATACCTGAGACGTGCTCGAGTGGTATACCAGTCCTTCGAATCTGCTCTGGCCTTGGTTCAGAGCGCGGGTCCCGGGGCGCTGATGGCGAAGGTTGACGTAGAATCGGCTTTCCGGCTGCTTCCGCTGCATCCTTCGTCATTCAAATTCATGAGTTTCCGGATAAAGGGGGCTTTCTTCATGGATAAATGTCTGCCAATGGGCTGCTCGGTGTCTTGTGCTTTTTTCGAGGCATTCAGCAGT
Organism: Limnodynastes dumerilii; assembly: GCA_011038615.1. Taxonomy (NCBI): domain Eukaryota; kingdom Metazoa; phylum Chordata; class Amphibia; order Anura; family Limnodynastidae; genus Limnodynastes; species Limnodynastes dumerilii. The sequence continues at coordinate 45,676 of WWET01006279.1, forward strand.
TTTCTACATTGGTGCATTGTCAACGGGTCGGGTGTGGATGGGGTGGTTCATTACTTGGATGATTTCCTGGTGGTGGGCCCCTTGGGTTCCGGGACTTGCCAATCTTTGTTGTCCTACACGCTAACTCTGTTTGAATCTATGGGTGTTCCCGTTGCGCATTAGAAAACCGAGGGTCCAGTGATGCAGTTATTCTATCTAGGCATAGAGATAGATATGGTGGCTGGCCTTTGTCGCCTTCCGGCGGATAAGGTCAGCCACCTGCATAACTTGATAAAAGTAGCTCTGCGCGCGAACAGAATCACTCTTCACAAGCTACAGTCCCTAGAGGGTTCATTCAGGTTCGCATGCCGCGTGATTCCCTTTTTTGCCGGAGGTTAAAACGGGCAACAGCTGGGTTTAAAAGCCCTAGGCAGTGGATTCCACTCTCCAGTGACCTGAAGGCCGATCTTGGAGTGTGGAATTCATTCTTGGAAGGATTTAATGGCATTCGTATTTGGCCAACGCCCGCCGTGCCTAGCCATGAAATGCAACTCTTGACGGATGCGGCGGGGAGCGGTGGGTTCGGCGCTTATTTTCAAGGTGCATGGTGCGCAGGCGCATGGTCGTCCTCCTGGCGCGAGAATGGGTTCACAAGAGATTTGGTTTTGTTGGAATTGTTTCCTATTGTGGTCGCGATGGAGCTCTGGGCGCACTGTTTCCAGAATAGGAGTGTGGTATTCTGGTGTGACAACCTTGGTGTAGTCCAGGTCATAAATCAGCAGGGCGCGTCGTCCCCTCCAGTGGTGCGTTTGCTCAGGCAGCTCGTATTGAGGTGCCTGGAGTTTAACATTAATTTCCGTGCCGCTCATGTGCCGGGGATTGACAATGGATTGGCCGACGCTCTCTCCAGATTTGACTGGCTTAAATTTCGTTTGCTTGCCCCTGAAGCGGAGTTGAATGGGACACCATGCCCTCTATCTGTTTGGCAGGTAGCCGGTATAGGATAGAGGACCTCGCGCTGTTATCTTTAGCTCCAACTACATGGCGGAGAGGCTGCCTGGGCCAGCTGGTTGGCATTTCGCAAGAAACACGGTAGGGCGGCCAAGGACTTGCAGGGATGCCTCTGTGAACTCATAATGTAGGAATATAGCCTAGGGAAATTGCGCGCCTTTATGTGCTCCACTCTAGCGGGCATCGCCTTTTGCAGCAAGTTGCGCGGCGAAAGGGACATTACTAAAGGTTTCTTGATTGCGAAAGCTTTGAAAGGGTGGGCTAGGGTTCGACCGACCCCCCCCCCCGATTCGCGGCGCCCTATATCGCTTAGTTGCTTGCGGCGCATGATGGTGGCAGTATCTGCAGTAGCCAGTGACGATTACGAAGCACTGTTATTCCGTACGGCATTCAGCTTCGTGTTTGCGGGCGCTTTTCGCGTCGGCGAGTTAGTGGCGGTTTCTAAATCTTCACTCACCACGGGTCTGCTAACTAGGAACGTGGTGTTGCATTCTGATTCCATTCATTGTAGAATTCGCAGAGGCAAGACTGATCAGGCGGGCCAGGGTCGTTGGATAGAGCTTCGCAGGCACCCTGATACGACCGTTTGCCCAGTGGCATTAGGGTGTAGTTATGCATCAGTTAGGCCGGGTGTTGGCTCGGTGTGGTTTGTGCATAAGAACAGTGTTCTGCTGTCCCGCTACCAGTTTACAGTTGTTTTTCAGAGAACACTGGCGCAACTGGGACTGAACCCATCGGACTATGGAACGCACTCATTCCGCATCGGGGCAGCTTCAACGGCAGCAGCTCAAGGTCTTCCTACAGCGGCTATCTAGCATTTGGGTAGATGGAAGTCACACGCGTGTAAGAGCTATATACGACCTTTGGCGGACAATGTGCAATTGTGATTCAAGCGGAGTTGGGACTGAATTCCTCAAGGGAATGGGACTGTCAACGTGCTATGGTTTTGTTATTGTATAGGTTAAGTTTCTCATAGTTGTCCCTTGTTTACCTTCCCTCCCCCCGCCACGGACCGGACATGGTTCCCGGGATTAGCCCGGTAACTGGCCCGCTGCACCAAGGTTGCAGGAGCGTATAGGGCTTTTTCCTCTCTGTACCTGTGGCTGCAAGTAGTTTCCCTATAGTCTGATATATAGTCTGGCCCAGGTGACGTGGGAGGTTTTCACCTTTGCCCGGGACCGTTGGTATACCCTGATTGTGCCTTAGCTATGTTCTTTGGTTATATTTATCTCTGTTTGTATAAGTTAATGTTTATTGTTGTCTGCCTTGCCCATGGCCTTTACAATTCTTTCCACAGGACGGTCACAACAGAGGGTGGTATGGATGGTAGGCCATTCGTTTGTATATTGGGCAGGTGTGCATGTGCAACAGCGGAGGGTGCAAGTACCAGATGGTGTGGTGGTGGTATGGAAAGGTGTAAGAGGCATGATTTGGCCTCAGGTGGTGGAAAGATTGGCTCAGGAGATGGTGGTGGAGCAATGACGTGGTGGTTTTGCATGTTGGAGTGAATGACTTGGGTCGTGTTCTGTCGGTGGAACTTACATGGACAATAAGGAATGATTTGCGAAGTTTGTTCAGTAGGTGGCCGGAGGTGGTGTGGTATTGGTCCGATATTATACCAAGGCGCGTCTGGCGGTATTCCCCGAACGGGATGGCGATGTACGGGGTGAACATTAAACTCCCGGTGTGGGCGGGCGGTTACTGATGACACTCACCTCTAAAATTGTGGATTGGGTTTCCATCAGATAGCAGGGAGGAGATTTGGGAGAGGGGTATTTAACCCCTCCCAACTAGGAGTTCTGCCTCTTTTCTCCTGGATTTTCACCCACCCTCCCTCCCTCAGGACAGGTGGTTTCAGGTGCAAATGGTTGTTGAGTGCTCCAGGACGGCGGAAAGCAGGCATAGTTTCATAAGGGGTTCTGGTTGGTTATTATATATATATGGTTATAGTTATATATTTGTTTGGTTAATGGTGCATCTCTCTCTGGTTAGGTCTGTTAAGAAGTTACCGTGGGTAACTTTCTTTGACCTATTGGAAGGCGTGGTGGTGTAGCCGGAGGCTGGAGACGCGCACATACGGGCGGTCTCGGGTTTTACACTTAAAGGAGGTGTTTTGCCGAAGGCTGAGAGAGTGTGCCAGGTTGGAAGGATAGTTAGATAAATGTTTCTGTTTATAATATGTTGTTTATAATATGTTGTTTATAATATTTTGTTTATAAGATGTGATAATAATGATATTAATATTGCATGACTTATCAATATGTTGGTTCATACCTACTTTCTTTGGCCCCCATCAAAATTTTAAATGAATGATTATTCAAGATCACATTTTGGATCTTTTGATAGCCAATTAAATCAAATAGGAATAGTTAATAATAAAATGTCTTTAGTTCCCAATCAAGTTGTCGGTGTATTTTATTCTTATGTTATGTGGTAAAGGAGGTGAGTGGTATTAGAGGACAGCACGCATTACACCTGGGAAGTTTAGGGACGCGGAGAGTTAAAAAATCGGAACCACCCCTATTTCCACCTCCCCCTCCCTTTCCCCACAGACTCCTCTCCATGCACCATACCTTATTACTGACCCCTCAACCGCTACCGCTACAGCGGAGGCACCCCTTGTGCCGCAGCCCGCCACCTAGACCACCTTTAACCCGTCAAACAAATCTTCAATAAAGATTTTACTCCCCTTCTCCGTAAGGTGCACTCCATTACCCCTATACAAGCCGGGAACATTATGCTGCAGCCTCGCGTGCGATATGCCTAACCCCCCTAACTCCACCAAGCACTTTGCGATAGACAGGTTCAGTTTTTTGCGTTTCTTTTCAATTTTAGGGATCTTGTCGGCCCCGGTCCACTTAAGACGGGGGATCATGTATGACCACCGAGCGTGAAGGTGCAGGAAGCTACTGCACAACCACCCCAAGTCCTTTTTAATGGACTTCTCCAAGTCCCAAGTGGACCACTGCTCTGCGCAAAAGGTGAAGGAATAGCTCCCTTCTCATTCCCCTAAACCCAAGCCAATCCACTTCCCACCCTGCAGGAGGTGACGGAGTGCCCTTTGATTCAACCAGCCAGCCTGCCCAAAACACGAATGAATGGCCCAAGACCCAGGCCCTCCGGCGACCCAATGGACGACCTGAAAAACAACAAACTACATACTTACTCCTAAAACCTTACCATAACTAAAGATAACTTACTTCACATAACTTAACTTAGCCTACTTAGCCTACTTAACTTAAAGACTTAACCCTATCTACCCTAACCCCTAATCCTGACCACTAGTACACCTGCCCCCTTCATTGGCTAAATTGCTATAAACTCTAAATAATTGTAAAAAAAAAATGTATTATTTATTTATTCTATTGCTTAAACCATCAGACCCTTAATCAATCAACTACCCCTTGTGCCTAAAGAAACCCAAGAAAAAACACAAAAGGAGGGGGAATGGGAGGAACCACAGGCCCTGGACGTACCTAATGAGGGTAAAGAACTCCCTGAAACCTCCAAGGCCCGCATCTAACGCAAAGCCTTACTGGGAGGATCAAAATGGAAGAAAATCCTCCCCTCCCCCCCGTGCCTCCCGAAGGCGAGCAGCTAATCCTAGGTGCCTCCAAGCTCTGTTGCCTCCCCCAGACAAACTCTTAAAACTAACTTACCACAACCTTAAACATTTTTTATACGCTGCTGATTTCCACCGACCCAGTGCCTTAATAGCCCTTGGCGACCTGCCATCCAGGGCGGCGGAAGTGGTCGCCCCAATTCGGAATGAGTGGGTTCCAAACATGGAAGCATTCAGACCCAAACCCAATACACACCGTTTCAAAATGAAACTGAACTGATACCTCGTGAGGGGGTCCCCCTTCTCGTGGCTAAGCCAATTAGCGCTCAAAGCTGTAACCAAGGCTCTGTACGCCCTCGCCAACCCAACCGGGCACACAGTCGAATCGGGGTGTGAGGACAAGAAGACCCACCGACCTCTACCCAACTGGTCGGTTTTAGACCTATGCACCTTGCAGGCTATTGATTCGTCTTGCATAAACACGTTCCTTGTGAGCATCCCGGAATTAACCGCCTTTTTCCCAGCGGCCACCAACTCGCCTACCCGAAAAGCCCCAAAGAACGCCCATGCAAAAGACACCCGAAATAAGTAGCTCTCAAAGTTAGAAGATGTTACCTCAGGTATCACTGCCATCATTTTCTTCAATAATGCCAAATCGATAGGCCTTCTCACATCGTCACCCCCCGGTTGCCTGCGTCCCCATCCTTTCATCACTTTCCTAACCATGGAACGTTTAGTAAAGTCCTGCTGACCCTTAACAACAGAGAAGTGAGCAATCCCCACCAGAGCTGAGTTCATACTGGTCCTGCATCTCCCCCTTTCAAACTCCTGCCATATCCAACCTAGCAGCATATTCACCCCAACCTTACCTTTGCTGTCCTTCTGCCTCATATACTGAACCCACTCGGACCATGCTCAACTATACACCCTCAACCGGGGCCAGGGATGCGTTCGCCAGGTCTTCTAGGCCGGATTCATGATCTGCCAAAGATGCAAAGGGCATGACAGACCCGTGACCTCAGCCTGAGGAGCCAGCTCCCGAAACCTTCCCCATTCCCGGCGCGACAGCGCATTAGCAATTTTATTTTCAACTCCTGGCATGTGCCGAGCCCTAAATGTGACATAATGTCGCAAACATTTCAACACCAAAAAACGTAGAAGCCTAACCGCCGGCGGCGATGATGCCCTCTGCTGGTTGATAGCCTGGGCCACCCCCATGTTGTCGCACCAGAACACTATACTCCTATTGCAACGCTCTGCCGACCAAAGTTCCACCGCGACAACGATGGGGAAAAGCTCCAGAACCAGCAAGTTGGCAGTAAGGCCCATCTCACTCCACTCCTCCGGCCACAGCGCAGCACACTTGAAAATACTATCCAAACTCTATTGACCCAGCTGCGTCAGTGTAAAGCTGCACCTCTAAACTGGAGGCCACTGGGGCCTGCCAAATGCATGTCCCAAATGATGTGACAGCCTCAGGCCCGCCGTCGCTTGTTCCAGCCGTCTGCAGAAAACCTTACCCATGGGAATCACCCTACAGGCAAAGTTCAGCAGACCCAGCACAGATTGCACCTTCTTCAGGATGACATTCCGCCGACTCTGAATGTCCGCAAGCTCATCCCGAAGCCGACGCACTTTGTCCGCCGGCAGCCTACAAACCCCGGCCACGGAATCAGCTTCGATGCCTAAATACGACAGGCAGGACTTGGGTCCCCCAGTCTTGTCAGACGCCACGGGGACACCGAAATTATAGAAAAGCGCCTCAGCAGAAAATAGGGCCTTTGCACAAACAGCTGATGCAGCAGGGCCAATGAAAAGGAAATCATCTAAATAGTGCGCTATCAAACTATGACCGGACCCCACCTGAACGCACCAATGCAAGAAGGTGCTACATTTTTCAAAAAAGACGCAGGATATGGCGCATCCCATCGTGAGGCAACAATCAACAAAAAACCCCTGCGGCATCCTGAAAACCATGTAACGGAAGGAATCAGGATGCAGCGGGAGGAGCCTAAATGCAGACTCAGGGGCTGATTCAGAGATGCGATTGCGAAAAGATCGCAAATATACGCACCTTTGCTAAGATCTTAGCAGGTTCCAGCCCACTGCATAAACAGACACTCCCCTTGCAAACAGCGGTGGCTCTTAAACTTAGACCACCATTGACTTGCCTTAACTATACGCTGACATTTGGGATCTTAAGTGACGTGGGAGCGTTCATTTAAGATCCTAAGTGTCAGCCCGCGCCCACTTTCCCTCATTTCCCTGCCTCCCCCCGCCCATTTCCATGCAAATCCTTAAGATCTTAAAGATTCGCAGCACTTAAGATCTTAAGTGCTTGCGAGCGATTCAGACCTACGATCTTAGCGAAACCGCTACGTAAACGGCGTTGCACTATTACTACGCATGCGCAGTTTTGCGAATTTTCTAGGATCTTAAATATACGCACCTAAGTGCCGTGGAAATCGCATCTCTGAATCAGCCCCTCAATGTCCAGCTTTGCCATAAGGGCACCGCTCCCGCAGGAACGCACCATACCCAATGCCTCGTTGAACGACTGATACATCACCCGACACAGGCCCGGATCAATGGCGTCGTTTACCGAGCCACCCTCCGGGAATTACAGGTGCTGTATCAATCAGAACTTTCCCAGGACTTTTTTGGGAACAACCCCAATCAGAGAAATCACCAACCCCTCCAGCGGTGAGCAGCTGAAAGGGCCAGCGATTCTACCCTTACACACCTCATCAACCACCTTCTGTTCCAGAATGTCCAGGAATTGTCTGGCGGACCTAAGATTCTGCGGACATCCTGAATGAACCGAACCAACTACGGGCAACCTAAACCCATACTCAAAGCCCAATTCCACCATTCAACACAAAGCCATGTGCGCATGGCCTTAAACTTAATTGGTGTGGGGGTTCTGCGCAATTGCCCTGGGACCAAACTGCGCCCTGTGAGCTGTGGGGGGTGGCTTACGAAAGGACTGCCCATTGCTGGCGAACTTGCTCGACTGTGTCACCGATGTCCAGATCTCGATATCTTTGATGCCGAGGTCCAGACACAGGAGGCCCTCCTGCTTCTTGCGGAAGCTCTCGTCATACGCCCTCCAAACGGAACCTCTGAAGTTACTGTGTAACTCCTGAATGAGGTGCAAGTAACACCAGACAGTTATAGCTTCGCTTGGCTGAAACTCAACATAGCAAGCCGCGAAAACGCAAAAACCTTCATTCCATCTGGTGAAGGTCTTAAACGCCTCCTCCCCTACACCCCCTTTTGCCATCGCTGCAACCAGCCCTTTCCTATCATCAGTTAGGGAGAACATATCTACATACTTCACTTTTTTTATTCTATCCTTAACTAATTTGCCAGAAAATGGCGGTATTAGGGTATGTCATCTCTTTGTCCCTGGGCCTTTCTACCTTCTTTGCCCACACATCCGATGAAGCCTGCCCAGCCTTTCCAACCCCCCACCTAAGGTTATCCGCAGCAGCTTCATCACCTTACTAGGCCTAATCTGGGAATCATTAGACCCTGTAGAAGAAACCCCATCAGATAAAGAAGGAGAGCGATTCGCACCAGTCACTGCCGCTAACTCACCCGCTCCGACAGAATCACCTGTGTGGACGGCCCCGGCACCTCTTCAGCGGGCCACGCTTGCTGCTCCGCGACCGCCCCGACCTGAGTGACAGAAGATCCTGGTGGGAAGGACACGTTAGCAAGGTGGGAGAGACACGTTAGCAACAGGAACCACAGAACTCACATCCGCCTGCGCGCACACAGCTCCCCCTGCCTGATTATCCAGAACCTGCGTCTGTACTATGGAGGCGCTTAAATTAGCAGACATTTGAGAAAAAGAAAAACCACCTGCTGGGTCCGCAGGCATAGACATAATGGGCATAATGGCAAACGGGAATTGGAAAGGTGTTCCCCCCCACACCCTGCGGCCATAACTGCTGCGGAAAAACGCCAGAGGGTATGACCCTGCTGCAAGACCCCCTGCCCAGCTGATCTGGAGGCACTGTGACAACCCAGCGGACCCAGCAGAGCGGTGCGACAAGCTCCTTTTGGAGGGCAGACGCAGATGAGGGGCAAGTAGATGCAACGCAGCCTCTTCTGGGCTGATCAGAAGAAAGTGACTCACCAGAGCCTCTGCTGGCGGTGGTTATATGAGGCCCCCTCCCCTGGTGCCTTTTTTCTTTTGGGTGTGCTTGCGGGGCCTGTCCCCTGACCTCATTGGTGTGTCAGGTATGAATGAAGGACTTGGAGATCCCCTGCTGCCAGCCAGAGAGTCCCCTGCCATTGGGGGAGCCCCAGCCAGCACCACAGAGGGATCCCCCAGGCCCATACTAGCGCTGCCTCCATCCCCCATTGTGCCTAGATCCCCTCCTTGCGCTGCAGACGACCGCGACTGCTCCGTCGCAGCCGTCTCCCCTGCACCGCTGATGTCACGCGACATCCGGCGGGATCCGGAAGCCTGCGGACGTGCGGCAATGGCCGGCTCCTCTCTAAAGCGGAGAGGAGCTGCACGAGACCGGACAGGCCGCGGCATCTTCCAAAGGGCTGGTCCACCAATGCAGACAGGGAAGGAGTAATAAGAGTGCAGACAAGGGGGAAAACAAAAAGAAGAAAAAACGTAGATAACAGAAAAATAAAGAATAGGGTACAGATGAAAAGACAGGGAGAGAGCAAGAGACAAAAAGAGAAAACACAGAAAGAAAAGACACGGTCGGTCGGTCAGTATGCTTTGTGCAACACTTAGCCTTCCTCTGCCTGAATCCTCTCGACGAGTGCCCACCCCCTAGTCTGCTATCCCTATTCCTACCCTAACCACCCACTCTACTAAACTGCCTGTCTGCTGTGTTCTATAGGCACCTGCCTGCCGTTTATGGCCCTGCGGCCCTATGGGGTCCTTGGTTCTTTTTATCAAAAAAAAATTTTGTTTTGTATGCATTTAGATTTATATTCTATTCCATTATATGGAATTACCATGATCTGTTTTTATTATTAAGAATAGATTTATCAGCAATAACCTGACCCTGAGTTAGACTGCAAATTCCTACCCCCCTTTACATTTTTTAACCCATCCTCTTCCCTCTCCCACTATTCTCTCTAGTTTCCATTTCTCCTGTTTTGTGTAAACCTCACTTGCTTCAAATCTTCCCTTCAGCATTACCTCTGTATTGTATGGCAGTGACAAGGGCCGTCTTTTCTACTGGGCAGTGTGGGCTAGGGCCAGGGCCGGATTAACTATGGGGCCAGAGGGGCGGTCGTCCCGGGGCCCCCACACAAAAAGGGCCCCCATAAATTGCAGTGAAAGAGGATGGATGTCAGTGATTGACATTCTCCTCTTAAGCACAGTGTATTACAGCCGCTGTCTTACTCCGGCAGCTGCCATAGTGTGCTTAACAGGAGGATGTCAATCACTGACATCCATCCTCTTTCAATGGTTTGCTGACAGGCTGTCTTACAGACAGACAGCCAATCAGAGCTCAGCAGAGTAAGAGAGCAGGGAGCACATCACTTTCAATTTCATTTTCTGACTGCCGACGTCTCCCTGCTTCTCAATGGAGGACTTGACCAGCTTCTTCTGTTTGAGATATCAGTATCAGCATTAATTATATCTATCTATCTTATTAGCATTACTGATGTACAATAATGATAGATAGATAGATAGATAGATAGATAGATAGATAGATAGATAGATAGATATATACTCACACATATATATATATATTACACACACACGTGTTGACACCTTTTTATGTATTTCCAGATATAATTATATAGATATTTATTTGTGTGTATATATAAAGGCATATCAGTCACAATTTTGTGTCCTCTGCCAGGCTTATGGAGAAAGAAGGAAAAGGAAGAAGAAAAAGGAATAAAGGTGAGAAGCAGAAAAGAGGTAAGTGCCCTGT
>WWET01006280.1:2407-15062 GCA_011038615.1 Limnodynastes dumerilii
GGTCTAAAAGACCGCATATACGCAATCTACGTATCAAAACGATACGCAGATTACGTACAATAGATACTACGCATGGGCAGTATCTACTGTTTATTGAATTTTGTCCGTCTATGGAAGACAGACGTAGTTCTGGATCCGGCCCATAGAGCTGAATGGATCAAATAGTGTATCCAGCAAGACAAACGAACTGACGCGTTTCCTGGCTCAAAAGCCACTTCATCAGATGAAATATCTATATTATTGTACAAGTGCCTGTACATGTACTCATTATTATTGATATTTTTATAAGTGGAGACACAGATTGTGTGGTCCCTGACGCAGCACTTTATTTTTTCTCTATATATTGGATTGGTAATTTCCTAGGTGCCTTTCTCGTAGTCACCACCACTTTTATTCATTAATATAAATTATTGTTATAGCTTCTTAACTTATTAATTACACTTTTTATTTGTGTTTATAGTCACACCTGAGTAGCGCCCTACGGAATCTAACTTTTTCCCCAAGTTTTCCCATACTGTACAAGTACCATAGGGCAACCTTAACTAACCGTGCATATTTAACCTCTTAAGGTGGGAAAATAGAAAGTGACGGCAGATAAGAGCCACATGGCCCATCCAGTCTGCCCAGTTGTTTATTTAAAAATATACTGACCCTAGACTCTCAATTTAGTTTGAGATTTAGGATATCATTATATTTGTCCCAAGTATGTTTACACTGTTCTACTGTGTTACCTCAACCACCTCAGATGGAAGAATATTCCACATATCTATCACCCTTTCAGTGACGTCATTTTTTTTTCTGCACATTTCCTCTGAATCTACCATGCATGCCCCTGTGTTCTATTACACCTCTTTCTTTGAAAAATGGCACCCTCCTCTAGCCAGTCACAACCCTTGATATATTTGAAAGTACATTGCTTGGCTACCTTTAAGTCACATGAAATGATGACTCCTAGATCCCTTTTCCGCCTCAGTAGTTTCTAATGTAATGCCATTAAGGATATATTTAGCTTTTGGGTTTTTGTGTCCCAAGTGCATGATTTTGCATTTGTTGGCAATAAACTGCAGTTGCCACACTCTTGAACATTCCTCCAGTCTACCTAGATCATCCCTCATTTTCTGTATCCCAACTGACATGCCTACCCTGTCAAATATCTTTGTGTCATCTGGAAAAAGGCATATTTTCCCCTCGATACCACAGGCAATATCACCTATAAAGATATTAAATAGCACTGGTCCAAGTACAGAACCCTGGGGTACTCCACTGGTTACCTTACCATCCCCAGAAGAGATTCCATTAACTACAACCCTCTTCTGTCTATCCTGTAACTATGCAGGTATCCATGCAACTATCTTCAAGTCTTATCCCAAAGTTTCCAGCTTATTTAACAGTCTTCGATGTGGCACAGTGTCAAAAGCCTTGCTAAAATCTAGATAAGCTATGTCTACAGCTCCCCCTTTATCTAATACTTTACTGACTCACTGACTTACTGATTGTCAAAAATTCAATAAGATTTGTTTCACACGATCTTCCCCCAATGAATCTATGCTGCTTGGGATCCTGTAAGTTACTAGTTACAGTTCTAAAAGACTGCATATGCACAATCTACGTATCGAAATGATACGCAGATTACGTGCAATAGCTGCTACGCATGCGCAGTAGCTACTGTTTATTGAACTATGTCCGTCCATGGAAGACGGACGTAGTTCTGGATCCGGCCCCAAGTCTAGAAATAGAGCCCTAAATAACAGTGTAAAGTGAAGCTAGTCAGGATCTGTGTGGAATAAGAAAAAGCAAAGTATTCTCCCTGCATGCAAAGATTTGAATTAATTTGACTCCCCTTTAAATCTAAATGGTTTTGCTCAGGATTAACTTTCCTCTCTTATTTTCAAACTCTAATTCAGGCCCGCTATTTTTTAGCCCTTTATACGGTATATCACGATGTGTATTATATCATGAATATTTTAATTATATTAACCAAGATATAATGATAGGCATTGAGTTGAAGTTATGAAATCCACACTGTGACTTAATGAAGCACAAAATAGAGAATCCTAAAAGGACCTCTATTTACAGATTCAGTTCTATTTAAGTTATATTATTATTATTATTATTGTATTTATTATTTTCTTTTTGAAAAATGGCTAAATGAAGTCCTAGGATCAATAGCTGAGTTCCAGCTTTTCTCATTTAAATACTCCGTGCACAACAGTCCGCTGGATGCGGAAAAAGCCCTACGATTCCACCAGTATCGAGAGAACGAGAATTAGGCGCCACAAGGTGTCCGCAGCGCCGTACAAAATACAACAAAATACAGTACAGACATACAGGGTACGGATGGACAGCATAGTATATATTAAATACAATATGACTATAAAAATATCAGAAAAATACAATATAATGAAGCAATCACAGAAAGCAAGGCAAAACGCGAGGTGTCAAGCTTGTAATATCAGGGAGAAGGGGATAGAGCGCAGTGAGAGGATGAGAGGGAGCGACCAGGTGGGGATGGGGTAAAAGGGTAGCAGAGGGGAACAAGAGGGTACGAAGTGAGGGGGGAGTGGTGGAGGAAAAAACACTAGGATGGAGGGCTCTGCTCATGCGAGCTAACACACTATGTGGGAGGGAAGAACTTACAGAAGACATAAGGAGGGGAAATGAAGTGGACTGCTGGTGTGAGCGGAAGAGAGTGGGAAGGAAGAGAAGGGATAGGTGAAGGATGCAGTGAGGATGGTAAGTGCAGGAGGGGAAGCCTAGCCTGAACATGTGCGTTTTGAGTGAATGCTTGAAGACCTGAAATGTGGGGGAGAGTCTGACTGAAGAAGGGAGGTCATTCCGGTGCAGAGGTGCAGCACTGCAGAAATCCTGGATATTTATATTTCTAAAACTATAAACAAAAAATAATAGCAGTTAATCAGGAGTGTTTTTATATCATGTGCCACAATTTGTGTAGTACCAGACAGTTGGTTTAGCTCCTAATACAACAACAAAATAAACATACAATATAAGAGGAGGGCAGAAGAAGAACTCACAAAACAGAGGGTAGAGAGGACTACCCTTAGAAGAGCTTAAAAGCTCCTCAATGAGTCATCCAAAAAAACCTTCTACTGCTTCAACTGTGAAAAAATTTGTATAACAAACAACTATTTATTATTTACTATTATTTATTTTTACAGTAACTACTTATATATGTATTTAACGTAGTTAGCAGCTTGGTGCGGTCCAGCATATGGTGTTATATCATAACATTACTTCTCCATCTACAGAAATATAATATGATAACATTTAATGTAGCATCCAAGCTACAAATAATTCTACATGACCTGAGTCTACATGACTCATATAATGTCCCTCTGATAAAACCTAAATAAAATAGTTTAGATTAAAAACATGAATTCAAATAATTATACAATCATTTATAAAACTAAAACTCAGTTTAAATTTGTCAAAGTTTACCGAAGTATCATAATTTACATATATTTGTTATTCCAGTTGTCTAATGTTTATGTTCTATATTTTATATAACTCTTTGTTTTTTAACTATTAATTAAGCTACAGTATATATTAAAATATCTACTTTTCTTTCTCCATGTTGGCTCAAATAACACAGGGAATAAACCAGACTGTGGTCACTGCATTCATCCTGTTGGGATTTCAGGGTAGTCAAAATCTAAGGACTTGTGTCTTTACCCTCTTTGTTGTGATTTATGTTGTGACCATATTTGGAAATGTTTTGATCATCATCTTGGTGTCCTACAACAAGGACCTTCAATCTCCAATGTACTTCTTCCTCACACAACTATCAATGAATGACATCTTACTAACCACCGATATTGTCCCCAACATGTTGTATATTTTACTAAATGATGAAGGAACTATAAGTTTTATTGGCTGTATCACACAGTTATATTTCTTCGGTAGCTCAGGGACAACTGAAAGCTTTCTCCTCACAGTGATGTCCTATGACAGATATTTGGCCATCTGTCACCCCTTGCATTATACTTCTATAATGCACAATGTCTATTGCATAAAACTGGTTATCGGCTCCTGGATGTTGAGTTTTTCCATTATATTGATTGATACTATAACAACGTCAATGCTACAGTTTTGCGGCCCGAACATTATTGACCATTTCTATTGTGATTTTATCCCTTTACTGAAAATTTCTTGTTCAGATGCAAACATTGTTTATTTAGAAATGCTTTTGTTAAGTATTCCCATTGTTATTTTCCCATGCATAATAATCATTGTATCTTACATTAATATTATTGTCACCATCTTAAGGTCTCCATCTGCTACAAGTAGGAAGAAAGCCTTCTCCACCTGTAGCTCCCACCTAATCGTAGTGTCCATATATTTTGCAACCATTTTAAGTGTTTATGTTCTACCAACAAAAGGACAGTCATTGAGCATAAGTAAAATTGCATCACTCATGTACACGGTTGTAACCCCTTTGATAAACCCCTTTATATATACTCTCAGGAATAAGGACATCAAGGTGGCATTACACAGAACAATCCATAAACACATATTTAGTGACAGTCTTGCTGTATAGAATTTTTTTTCTGTTTTCATGATCACAAGATAATTTTTAGCATATTGTTACTTTAGACAAACTGGGCCAGATCCAGAGCTATGCTTTTACTATGCTGCGCTCTTACTCTAGCGTACCTTCGATACACACCCCTCGGCACACCCCTCACATGTACATATTTTAGGCGCCATACGCTTTCCATACCCTACCTTAACTTTATACTGCATAACCACTAGCGGACGGACGTCACACACATATCTATGCTGCTAAGCACGTCCATACTGTACAATTTAAATGCTTCACCCCGCCTAAGAAGCATAAATACAGGTGGTGTGCCCCTTCATAAGTTGATACGTTACTGCTACATGACTGTCCCTTATGCTATGACTTACGTGGTGTAACAGCTAATGTACACATGCGCTGTAAGTACTTATGTGGGAATTTAGCGGCTAGCGTAAATTCACACGCGGACGTTGTTCTGGATCTACCCCATTGTGTACAGGAAATTAGTATAAGCCAATGAGATGTTAATAAATGTCAACGAGCTGTATTATTTACTGTGTGTGTGAATCTGTGTCAAATGATCAGAACATGATCATTCTGAGCAATGACACTTCTGACAGAGGGGTGGGTCTTAAGTCATTGATGGGTGGGGCTTAGACATATTAACGTATAGGCGTTCTTTCAGTGTGGGGGTCACTAGAGTGCAGTGTGTATTGTGTTCCAGTCCCTAAGATGCAGGGTGTCAAATTATGGCAGTCAACAGGATGCAAGGCCGTATTCAGAGATCCGTTTTTGAGGGTAGTTCCGTCCGTATTTTTAGCATCCAATCAAATGTGCATATGTAGTAAGTTTATGTACGTAGTGTACGTGACTATACGCATGGAAGTGCCAAACGGACGTACATGTGAATCGCACTTGGGAACATATGCACGGAAGTCAAACGTACGGGAAAATTGAAATAAAAGTGGGCGGGGGGAGGCATTTAAATGAACGCATGGAGGCGTGGTTATCAAGAATCGCACGGACAGAGCACATATACGCTGTAAGTACACACATATAGAACAGAGTGGTCTATGGACTCTCAAGTCATCGACCGCACGTCCGGTTGAGGAGAGTGTTGGGGTTGTTGGTGGGTGTTTCCTTGCTTCATCCGTGCATGTAATTGCGTACATTTAAAAAACGGATCTTTGAATATGCCCTGCAGTCTTTAATATATGGCAGTCTTTAATATATGGCAGTCTTTAATATATGGCAGTCTTTAATATATGGCAGTCTTTAAGTTGCATGTATGGCTGTAACTAGGATGCAGTCTTTGATGTAATGTCAGTCAGTTGGATACAGTGGGAATTGAATAAAAGGGACTAGAAGGTACATTTAATAATCTGCGTTTTTAATCGGTGCTTTCAAAACACCACACATCACTTTGCAATCCCCTCTACCTTGCGTAATTTCAGACCCCCGCACATACGTAAAGCATGCAAGGATCTGAATCTGTAACAGGAAAAGTAGAAAAATAAGTTACACAGATGTGTTAGCTCTCAATTTTAAAACACATGTTATATGAACCAATATAAGTACTCTCACTGTTTAGATTTAGAACCATTCTCAGAATACCTCTACACCCAACAAGGGATGATTTCCAACCAAACTCACACTAGGGGCTCTATTAACAAAAAACGATTTTTGCAGGCGAGATGAAATCATTTCATCTCACCGCGATTTACCCACAATTTTTAGGTTTAAATTGCGGTATTCACAAAGATGCGATTTTACCGCGATTTAAATCAAATCACAGTTGCTGTGATTTAAAAAGGGCTAAATTGTGGTGGTTTTCCATAGAAAGCCATATATAGAAAACCACCGCGATTAGCCCTTTAAAAAATTGCAGCAACTCGCGTGAGTAAAAGAAAAAACTAAGTGCTGCATGGCTGAAAGCCTTAGCCATGCTGTGCTGATAGAACTGCAAGGCTAACCATTGCTTAGCCTTGTAGTAATATCAGCGTCAGCACGGTAAGGCTTCTAACCATGCTGCGCTGCGTGTATTGTGTGTAAGACAAAAATACAGTGTGCAACAAACATACATTAACACATTACACTAAGTAGGCATGTAAAAAATAAATATTCCCTAACTAATTATGTTCCCTAATGTGTGCACTTACCAGTGTATGGATGCAGTGTGTGTTGTTTAAAAAGATTAAAAGTTTTGGGCACTCACCTTTTGCTGGCATCTCTCTGGGGAAGTGGTGCTGGATGTGCTGAATCTTCTGCACTTGATTGGAGTCTGGGTTCCCGTTGCTTGAAGTCACTGGGTATCAGTGTCAGCATGCTAAGGTTTCTAAGCATGCTGCACTGTGAGGTGTATGTAAAAAAATTAGTGTTCAGAAAAAATCACGAACATTACCATATGTTCATGTAAAAAAAAACATTTGTCCTAACGAATATTACCCCCTAATGTGTCCACTTACCTCCGTTGGTCCTGTGTCCTATGCTAACTGTTATGCAATGTAGAGTGAAATGTGTTAAAAAATAATAAAAATGTTTTTCGCTCACCGTTTGCTGTCATCTTTCTTGGGAAGAGTTGCTTGAAGAGTTGAATCTTCTGATGCTGATTGAAGAGTGTACTTGACATCATCATTTAAATAAAAGGCTGCCCCCTAATGACCAAATGGTCATTAGGAGCAGCACCGCGGAAGAATAGGAGGTGTCCTTGTCGTGGCAAGTGAAGAAGAGCCCAGAGAACTGGACCAGTGACTTCAATCAACGGGAACCCAGACTCAATTTTTTTATTATTCATTTTGTTTGTCTGACTTGCTATATATATATATTCTGTGCACCAATATAGTTACCCTAGCGCAGCTATATATACATATATATTCTCAATAAGTGGTCTCTGTAAATATTCTCAAGGTGGATAACTAAAATATCAGGCCCCACTCATTGCTTTAGATCAGCCATCCAAAAGAGATGACCACAACATACTAATACTGCTAAGCCATCTCCAGTAAACATGCCACATAAAGCAAAACCCTTGGACAAAACATGTACAGATGCCCAGTACACAAACAAATGGCCAATAACCCACACCTTGGGTTTCCCGGTGGCAAAAACTGAAAGAGAAACAATGCAACAAGATAAGTGACCATGAAACACTGCTAATAAATCACACAGGCACAACAAAGAGTAGCTGGAACATTTTAAAACCGTCAATAACATCTTGACTAAGTAGGAACAATAAAACTGAGGCAGCTGGGAGCCCCTCCTGACTTGGCGGGGATCTTTTTTATGAAAGGGGGATTAAGTGTTTCCCCAGGTCAGCAGAAAACATCCCTACATGCCCCTGCACAAAGTGCAGCTAATCCAATCCTATCCAGGGCTTCAACAAAGAAAGAAAAGGAAAAAGGTGCATTACTGGCAAGCATATTAAAAGAGAAAGAGAACTTAGAAACAGTGACCAACTCACTTAGCCGAAACGCCCCTCTTAAAACCACAGTAAACAGTATGGCCTAATAAGGTGAGTTTTGTTGAAAAATTATGTATTTTTGTATCTCTAGGAGTTTCGTGTGTCTGCCTTTGAATTCTAAACTCCAGGACTAAAATTCAAGCATATTGACACCTGTGACACCTACCTTGTCCCAGAACAACAACTCGACAGCGATGACAATGGAGAATAGCTCTAGGAGAACTCACTTGCCTTTCAGGCCTGACATGACTTGAAGTGACGGCTAAACTCTGACCCCATTAAAATTGTCCAGAAAAAATTTACAAATGTCTAGGTCAGATACCAAGCCAGATGATAAACTAACATGTGCCTGGGGGTGCGTTAAACCAACCGTCGTAATCTCCAATCTGCAACAAAAGATCATCCCCATGGGGATGACCCTGAATACAAAATCCCCAGCAGAGACTATATGCAATATAGCATAACATGGGAGGAAGACAGAACACCATTGTTTCCATCAAGCCTAACCTTATCATGTGGGCGCTTAAAGAGCCCTTCAGCAGTATTAATTTCAATACCCACGTTAGAGAGGTGGGAAATCGGGACTTCATTTTTTTATAGGCCACTGGGACACCGAGGAAGTAAAACGAGCCCGAATCACGAGAACACACCCCCAAGAAATTATCCAGGTAATGCACCCTACTGGGATGACCCATCCTTGCCACAATGCCCCAGTGTAAGATGGAACTAAACACTTCAAATTACACACAGGACACCAAGGGCCAGATTTACTAAACTGCAGGATTGGAAAAGTGGAGATGTTGCCCATAGCAACCAATCAGACTTTAGCTGACATTCTCTAGTATGTAAAAATAAAGTGAGAGCTAGAATCTGATTGGTTGCAATAGGCAACATGTCCACTTTTCCAAACCCACAGCTTAGCAAATCTGGCCCCAAGCATCCCATGGGCAAACATTTGTCAACAATAAAAGGCGGCAAATGCATATAGTCAAATCAATCAGAGTGGAGCGGGAGCAAGCAGAAAATAACATTGTATCTTTTGTGTACCCAGAGCTTTGTAGCAGCAATTGATAAAAAAATGTTTCATTGGCTCCACCTGAGCCTGGAGATAATAGTCAAGAGAGTGTAATTTTTTCTCTCCTTAACACTTTAATCATATTCTTATCCAATAAACATAGACATTCCCCTGTCAATTACTATTTAAATGCTCTTCTTTGATCAGCCGTAATTCCTTGACAAAGGCCGGGGCACGATTGAAATGCGTAGGAACAGCTGATCACAGACTCTTTCCTGTAAACACCACTTCTCCCGCCAAGTCTAGCTGTATGAACCCGGCTACTTTGTGTACATCTGCGGTAATAGTGCCGTTCTACAGAAAAGTGAGTTCCTTTGGACTTTTTTAAGTTGCAAATTTGAATAACAGAAACATTGTATTGCATAAACTTTTCTTGTTTAATTGTGACATACTACAAATATTATAAAAGCAGAGACATATCACTGCCTAAGTGTAGTCCTTCTGAACTACCCAATACTTCTACTAATACCAAATGAAAATAAAAATAACCTATTATTTTTCTCATCTTTACTTTAAGAAATTAGCACTAAGGAGAGAAAAAGTTACACTGTCTTGACTATTATCTCCAGGCTCAGGTGGAGCCAATGAAACATTTTTTCTCCATTGCTGCTACAAAGCTCTGGGTACACAAAAGATACAATGTTATTTTCCAATACTTCTACTAATACCAAATAAGAAAACAACGTTGGTCTTGGTCATTAAGCTCCCCTCCTCCAAAACCAAGGACTATGTATAACATGTTTATAAAGGGCTAGTACTTAACGCTGGCTAAAGCCTCCGGGATGGCATCATTGACAGATAAACCTCTGGGAAAGGATATGTGCTGAATTAGCCTTAACTTTCCCAGGGTTTTTTTTTGGCACCAAGCCATGCGCGACACTACTAAATCAAGGAACGAAAGGTGGAGAAAGAAAAGGTGACCCATAGTGAATTATTTTAAAAGTTTAGAACAGAGCTCAAGAGGGAAATACAAGCCAACTTCAAATTCTGGGAAAACACCTGAGAGACCTCATCCACAATGGGCAGGCGATAGATATCTGTAACACCCAGGAGCAAAAAAGTCAGACCACATGCGATCTGGGTAATCCAGGTAATGCAACAAACACTATTATTTTCTGTTATTTGGGGACCTAGCTTTGGTGAGCTTTAGATTATGAGGGAGGCCTGACAGGGGAAGGGGTATTGGGAGGTTTCAGACAATTGCGGACTGGTTCCTGTCCGCTGCATTGGAGGCAAGCATGTTTATAACCAAACTTATTGTCACACATGCAAGAGCCAAAACTTTTCCTGTGTCTGGAAAAGGGCACACCCTAGAGCCACCAGACTGGAACCTGGGGTGCAATCCTTCTGAGGATAGATTGGTGACCTTGGAGCCAGACCTCTGAATCTTATATACCATAGTATAAATTAGTCTGCCCGCCCTTTTTACAATGAGGCAGCTCATCATAAAGCTGATTGTTGACTAAATCAAGGTGACTGAATATGTGTTGATGCTAATAGAGGCATGTTTCAAGGTAGAGAAAGAAAAGAAAAACTAAACAGCTAGTACTGTTAATGACAATACTGCTCCTTCAAGGATGCCCTTTATTTCTTTGTCACCTTAAGTTCATTTTGACCTTCCCTGTTAATTCAAAACTATCCATAAAATGCTGCTTCTTAATTTTTTGCTTGCTGCTCGATTGAAGACCCCAAGACAAAGTGGCATAACTCGCATACACCATACCAGATGCAACTGTAGAAGGAGAGGGGGCCAACCAATGCCTGGAACCTACTCCTATGCTGCTTTCCACTACCTTCTCTAAAACCCTTACCCTACCTTCTCTTAGATTAGGAGGCAGAGGAGTAGGGGTAGATATGTGTGCATTGTGGGTGTGAAAATTGGCCTTACCTGGCGTTGGAGGATCTACGATGGAGGAGGGATGACCACTGTTTTGGAGGATCCTAACTGGCTACCACTGGAGGAGGTGGGAGAGCAACCACAGGAAAAGCTGGAGAGGCAACTGCCGGAGGATCTTGAAGGGGTACCATCATCAGAGCTGTGACCACAGCTGACTGCCCCATCACCACTAGCGTTACAGCTACCTATTCACAAAAGGAGCCCCCTGGCATTGCCTGCCATCGCTGTTTCTGCCATTGCTGCACTGCCTGACCTGGGTGGTCTGCACCTGGGAGGGAACTAATAGAGGCATTGTATGAGTTGTTGTATCCAGCAATGCAATATCCCTCACCAAACATAATGTACGCGACAAGGTGTATCCGGATACGCCACCCATACATCATACAGCCCTCAAATGGGGTGAGGAAGAAGACCTGGGCTGGTGAGATCATGATGGGCACCTCTCAAAGGTCAGGGATAAAACATCTGCTTAGGGTTCTCCACAATAAGAAGGCATGGACGGGAACCAAGTCTGGTGCCTCCTATATCCTATGCGTGCTACAGCTTTGCCACATTCAAGATAGCTGCTGTCCATGAACCACAATTTCCACCTTCATGGTCATGCACCCCTATAGTGCTAACTACTGACCTAACATCATCCTCCAACCCCATCTCGATGTCAGTCACCCAGCCCGGACCAGGTTGTGGAGTGCCAGGGATAACATTGGGGGAAGGTGTTCCAATGGCTGACCTTTTAAATGGACATGAGAGGGATCTGTTCTTCTCTCTCTCACGTTACAATGGGCAGGTAAGCGGCACCATTACCAAATACATATCTGGTAATCTTCTTTGGGCCTTAAATTTTAATGTATATAAAAGAGGCTTTTTACAAAAATGGTAATTTCACAAGAAGTTCCCTTTTTAAAGAAATGTGGACCGGATTCAAAGATACCATTTTGCTTCTTTTTCCATGCGTATTTTTAGGATTGGATTAACTGTGCATGCGTAGTAACTTCTTTTACACAAGTTAAGTAGGAATTAGGCATAGAAGTCCATTAGGCATGGATTTCTAAATCGTACTTTGTGACATAGGTACAGAGGGACATGGTTCCAGACATACAAAGTTACATTGAAGTGGGTATGCGCGTAAATACACCGTAGAGTTAAGGTTGCCCTATGGAGTTGTAAGTCACCAAAAATCTGTCCGTGCGAGGGGAGCGTCATGGCTGTTGCCTTGCAACGTAAATGCGTATATTTGCATACTTATTACACATGTATCTGTGAATCTGGTCGTATGTCTCATCTTAGCGTGAACTAGGTTCCTATGAACTGACAGGATTGTTTGTTTCATTATCTGCCTCTTGCTTGCATTCTACATCTTACCTTCATTCACTGGGGCATCATAGAAACATAGAAACATAGAAAGTGACGGCAGATAAGAGCCACATGGCCCATCTAGTCTGCCCATTTGTTTATTGAAAACTATACTGACCCTAGACCCCATTTACCCTCAATTTGGGTTACAATTTAGGATACCCTTATATTTATCCCAAGCATGTTTACACTGTTCTACTGTATTGGCCTCAACCACCTCAGATGGGAGAATATTCCATTTATCTATCACCCTTTCAGTGAAGTAATTTTTCCGCACATTTCCTTTGAATCTACCACCCTCCAGTTTGTATCCATGCCCTCGTGTTCTATTAC
>WWET01006280.1:24445-43800 GCA_011038615.1 Limnodynastes dumerilii
AGCCCCTTCATATCCCCATCATGTCTTCCAGTCCCCCCCCAGTATCCCCATCATGTGTCTCCAGCCTCCCAGTATTCCCATCATTTCTCTCCAGCCCCCCAGTATTCCCATCATGTCTATGCAGCTTCTCAGTATCCCCATCATGTTTCTGCAGCCCCCCAATTTTCCCATCATGTCTCTGCAGCTCATCAGGTTCCCCGTCATGTCTCTGAAGCCCCCCCAGTATCCCTATCATGTCTCTGAAGCCCCTCCAGTATCCCCATCATGTGCCTCCAGCCATCCTGCTTAGTCCCCATTGTGTGCCTCCAGCCCCCTCAGTATTTCCCACCATGTTTCTCCAGCCCCCTCAGTATTCCCCATCATGTCTCTCCAGCCCCCCTCAGTATTCCCCATCATGTCTCTCCAGTCCCCCTCAGTATTCCCCATCATGTGTCTCTACCCCCCCTCAGTATTCCCCATCATGTGCCTCCAGCCCCCCTCAATATTCCCCATTATGTGTCTCCAGACCCCCCTCAGTATCTCCAATCATGTGCCTTCAACACAGAGTGAAAAGCTTCCCATGTCTTAAGGAGGGGGACTTTTTTTTTACTGTTGCTATAGCAACAGTAAACAAGTACCTTCAATCGGGTGTGTTTTTTAACCCGGGACGGCACCTTTCATACCATCACCTTATTGAGGTCGGACACGGGAAAAACCCTTCTCTTTTCCTATGTCTAATGACCCATGAACAGAACCCCGATACCATTCACATCCCCCTCAAACCCGGGTTGTTGGAGCCTTGACCCAGGTCTAAGGCCAATGACCCGGGTTTTTAGTGGTGATGTGAAAGGGGTATTTATTGTTCTGGCTAATCTAAATTTCTCCCCCCTCCCACTTCTACCTAAACACTCCCCAAGTTGGCATTATACCGCATCTTTGTAACTAAACTACTCCGAGTGGTCTTTAAAGACTGAACAGAGGCAATCTACATACCTAACTGAAAGCCGGAGATTCTTAGGTGTAAATTCAGCCCTACATAATAATAAAATGATCAGCATGGACTAATTTGTCAGTCCAAAAATGTTCTCAAATGATAATTGGCTCTTTTATGCTGCACAAGTGATCTGAACACCTATCACTGGGCCAATCCTGTTAGGAAAATTTTGTAGCACCTGGATGTTTGCAAAATGGTTCATGTGATTTGTGTGGTCACTGGAATACTCAAAATGGAGCCAAATACAGTGCCCGGGCACAGAGATCCAAAAGACTTTTGGTTCTTGGGTTTAGCAGAATTTAGGACAAATGACATCTCAGAAACATGGGCATGTATGCAGCCACATACACATTCATTGGAGTACTCCACAGAATAGATCAGTCATAGATCATTTTAGAAAATGTTTAATTGTTGAACTTTTCCTTACCAAACAGAAATCAATTTCCTCTTTTCTCCAATGGAAAATATCCGTATCTATGAAGGCTTCTCTGCTGAGGTGGTCATACATCTAAACCATGAAGTCCTAATTTTGGGCCAATCCTGGGACAACTTCAACTTTGTGATTTGCCAACTAACCTATAACAGGTCCCAGGTTGCAAATCATTCTACAGGAATATAATTCTACAGTTCTAAGGGACATAAGAGACTGAGGTCAAGTCCCTTTCCCTCAATTAAAATTCTCATGTCAAGTACTTTACATATCATGTAGCACATACTCATGACCCATGTATGTATTTTCAGGGTTTTTTGCTGTTTTTGTGTACATATTTTTGCAAGGATTTGAAGGTGCATTTTGTTTATATGCCATTTAGCCCCCAGGGTATCAAGATATTTTATAAATGATGTCCCCAGCCATTTGTTATCAGACTTCATTACAACCTTGACCAGTTGAACTGAGTATAACCTGACAATGGTCCAAGTACCACCTGTGGTACAATCCCCTGGCTTAGAGGAAAGGAGTATGAACAAATAAAGGGTCAATAAATGTTTGAGTGGCATAATTTACTGATGGAAATCACTATCACCAAAATGTAATCAAGTCTTTAGTTTTACCCAGTTGAAAGTTCAATTAACCATAAAAATGTGAACTAAAATTCTAAAGCTGGGTATACACCTATTCAATTATTCGATCATATGATTCCAGACAAGTTGTCAATGAAATTGTAAATGCCCTCACCAATGCCTATGCAAAGTATGATTCCATAGGAATGAACACAACTAGATGTTAGAAAGAAGTGTGTGTTCCACACAGTAGAACACATCGTATAAGAAACAAACAGGTTTAGAGTCAGGGTACAGTATAGTTTTGAGGTAACCAGGGACCGAATCAGACACATACAGACAGCAGGGTGGGGCTGAGGTTCTGTTTACCCATCCAGACATAAGACAGAGTCGTGGAGCTGGTGAAAATAGGCGTTCCCTCTTAGTCAGGTTAATGTGTAAGATATTCTCTCTCTCTCTCTCTCTCTCTCTCTCTCTCTCTCCTCTTCTTTCTCCTCTCTCTTCTCTCCTCTCTTCTCTCTCCTCTTCTTTCTCCTCTCTCTTCTCTCCTCTCTTTCTCATCTCTCCTCTCTCCTCTCTCCTCTCTCCTCTCTCCTCTCTCTTCTCTCCTCTCTCCTCTCTCTCCCCTTGTGTTTATTAACAAAACATATAAACAGTAATAACGAATATGCATATTTCAATAACAATCAAACATATGCATGTATAAAAACATACAGGATGGTGTCGGAAGAAGGCAGTGCATGCCATAACACTCTAAGCCTTGCTTAGAGAATAATCACAATGTGGGGGCCTGAAGTCTACCCCACTTCCACTGGCGCCCACCTTCTGCCTCGTAGAGAGTTTACGCTTTCTCCCAGTTAACCCCACTGAACACTGGGTTCACCCATAAAATGTAACATGGTGCAGATCAGGTTAACAGAGAAGAAGACTCCTTGGCTCAACCACCACTATGACTCACGGGATACTCCCATTGCACTTCCTGCCACCAGATGCCAAGAATCAATCACATCAAACTCTGCTGAAAACAACAAAAGAAAGAAAGAATTACCAAGCTATAAGCCCCAATGCATACAATCTAAAGGGGAGGGTGGGTGGACAAGTTCCAAATGGCAAAAGAGGCTGGGTATCATTCTATACCCCTATGTCTCCACTCCTCAACACCATTGAGTCAAAAGCGCATAACAATTAAACAAATGCATAACTGCAACAAATTAATCTAGCCCAGCCTCTTCTCGACTTGCAGTTTCATTTCTCTTGGGCTTATTTAACCCTCAGTTCCCCATTACAGTATAAGCATTCACTCTCTCAGTAAAAAGACAAATGTATCTATGTACTAGCACTGAAAGATATCCATGGCAATGCCACAACCCCAACAACAAAGTACAAGTCACTGTAGATCAAAGTCTTTTTCATACAGCTCTAAAGTTTCAGTTCTATGGATAGATCCTCCAAAAAGATAGTGATGCAGTCAATGTAACCTTAGTCTTCAGCTCACAGTTAAAATATTTTCCAAGTGCACCGTTATGGGTAGTGTCACCTCAGCCATTCTTATCCGGCATCTTACTTGCAGCCTCATCCCCCATCTGTCTCTCCTCCTCTCTGATAGTGTATTCGAGTCTTGACTCCAGTGCACCATACATGAAGATAAGAATAAAACAGTGGGCTTCCAATATTGTAAAATCATCAATGTTTGATTATTGATTATAAGAAATGTCAATATGTGATATAAACATATATTATCCACTTGTGGTTGCTGCCTAGTCGAGTCTTTTTTTTTTTTTTATACGTCTGTGTATAAGGTAGGATTAAATCCAGCAATTACCAGAGCCTCAAATTTGTAAGAGACCGAATACATAAATTCACAAGCCATACATAAGAAAAAAGGGTTGAGCTGAGATGAGAAGTGTGTGCTTCTTCTTAGTCAGGTGACAGTATAGGCCTTCCCTCTCTATGTGTACTTATTCAGACCTCCATATGAAATATTCTTGCACTTAATGCTGAATACTTACTGTTGTTCATTGATGTTGTTTGTCAGTCTATGTTAATGGTTACAATGGGCCTCATCCAGAGCTATGCTGTGCCATGGTTCGTATTTACGGCCTGTGTAGCTCTAATGCACTCCCTCGACACTCCCCCTGTGGTCAGCGTAATTACACACTGTTACGCCGGCTGAAGGCTACCCTAACTTCAGCTGGCATAACGGTATGTAATTACCTTGGCCACATGAACTTAAAGCCCTAACCCAGCTCTCCCTCCTAATTTCCATCGCTCCCCCCGCCTACCTACTACGCTGTAGTTACGGAACAGCCTGCCCCTTCCTCCGTAACTATGCTGTAGTTACGGCAGCAAGATCCAGAGCCCAGATAAACCATGAATACGTCAGACAACATCTGCCCGGCGCATGCGCAGATCGGCAGGAATTTCGATCTAACGCAGCCGCCCGCCCAATGTGACCACATGTACGGCTATGAATTGTGTGGCCCAGAATTAGCAGATCCAGACCTTTAGCTCATGGATCTGTTCCCGTTCTAATAGTAAATATGGATCTAACCACATGTGAAATATGAAGAAATTCCCTATAACTATTCATAAACTACTAAGTAAAAAAGTCTGCACTAGATTAAGTCTATCTCCAAGGGACGAAGAGGTGGTGCCATGTTAAGAAGTTATGTAGCATTAGCAACAGAGAATAATAGTGAAATCTATTGTATTACCGTTCTGAAAGACTCATTTTAGAAATGTCCCAGAGCTGTGAGGGTTTTATGGACAGGAAAGGAGAAAAAAGTAAAAATTCAATGAAATAACTTTAAAATAATTTTTAAGGATAAGTCTTTTACTGATAAAGGGCCGTATTTAGAGATCCATTTTTTAAAGGAACGCTATTACACGCACGGCCGGAGTAAGGAAACACCCACCAAGAACACAGACACTCCCCTCTCTCGGACGTGTGATCGGTGACGAGTCCACAGAACACTCTGTTCTATACGTGTGTACTTACAGCGTATATGTGCTCCGTCCATGTGATTCTTTTTTTTTTTTTATCCATTAAATTTTTATTGAACTTTTCAGACAAATAAAATAGGGGGATACAGAAAAAAGAAAGGGGATAGGGGAGCTTACATATCACAAATGACAATACAGGAGTTGCAGACAGATTAATACGCATTGCAAAGACATACATATCAATATTAGCATGACTGTAATGACACCTGATAGTAAAATTGTAAGCAGGAGGTAAATAGAGAAGGGAGGAAAGGGGAGGAAAGTTGCCCGAGGACAGTTAAGAAAGAACATTCAGCAGGTAGTTACCAACCTAATAAATCAAATTTCAACCAGGGTTTCTGAGTTTGGACTTTGAGGGTCCTCACTAATTACTGGGGGAGGGCTAGGTGACACCTGAGATTTACCATCAATATATTCTGTCCATCTATACCAAAGCATCAGAGGAGAGGTGGGCTTAGAGGAGTAAGGAACGTCTAGCATCTCCATATTATGGCAAAAGGACACCTTTACAATGACTTTAGGGATTGAAGGAATAATTTGAGACTTCCAAAATTGTCCAGTTTGGGTTTTAGCCGCTAACAAAATATGGCCTATAATATATGTACAATCCGATACGAGATCAGCAGGGTACAAATGCAGCAAGTCTATCTGCGGTGACAATAAAATCTCAAAGTTACAGACCTCTTTTATTAGCGTAGCTATCTCTTTCCAGAATGGCTGAATAGAAGGGCACTCCCAAAATATATGAAATATATCCCTAATCTCCCCGCACTGGCTCCAGCAGAGCTTAGATTGGTTAGGCCATATTTTATGGAAACGGGCCAGTGTGAGATAAAGACAATGGCCCAGATCCAGAACAACGCTTGTGAGCGAATTTACATGTGGTGGACACGTAAAATTGTGTTTTGGTAAGTACTGCGCATGCGCACCATAGAAAATACGCTCCGTAATGTAGCGTAAATGTGAATGTATGGGCCATTCATGTATGTGTCACGTAAATCCGTACGTGTGCGCTTGCCAATTTTACGTGAGTCAAAAAATACGTCTGAAATACGCTATGTAGGCGGGGGTTTTTATTTAAAGTGTACAGTGTGGGCGTGCTTAGCTGCGTGAATAAGTGTTGCACATACGTACGTGAGCGGATGACATCGGTTACGTGGGCAAACGTTAAGGTAGGGTTTGGAAAGCGGATCTCGAACAAAATACGTACATTCTAGGGGTGTGACAAGGGGAGAGTATAGAAGGTACACATGCGTAAATACTCTACGCAAGTAAATGTATTGCAAGCGGAGTTATGGATCTACCCCAATGTACTAATTTAAGTTGTCTTTCGGAGTAGTCTATGCATTTAGAGATTTTAAAAATGAGCATGAAAATACGTTCCCATTGGTCAAGAGAGAATGTAATTTTGCAGTCTTGCTTCCAAGCTAGTTGGGCCCGGAATTTGGAGGGGGGAGTTTTCCAATACTAGGATTTTATACCAGAATGAAATATTATTTTTACTTGACGGATTTAGTAAGGAAAGGCTCAGATGGTATTGAAATTTGGCTGCCCCTATGACTGACTGAGTTCCACCAATGAGTAATTTGTAAGTACTTATATTGTTCCATCTTGGGGAGGTTAAATTTAGTTTGTATATGGGAGAAGGGAAGAAGGCCATACGATTGTGTTATTTGATCAAGTGTAGTGATTCCGTGAGTAGCCCAAATCCTAAAATTAGAGTGAGGAATCAGACGGGATAAAGCAATGATAGAAAGGTTAGAGGAGGGGAGAGAAAATAGTCTATGTGCAACTACACAGTTATCCCATACCTTTAAACTATGTGAGATACTCATTAAAGAGGGGGAGCCAGTAGGCCTCAAATGCTGGGGCATCCACAATAAGTCCGATAGTGGATAATAGGAGTTACAACCTTGTTCTAAGTCCACCCAAACTTTTATCCCTGGGGGAAGAGTCCAGTCTTTTATCTGGGCTAACACACAGGCTTGATGATATCCAGCCAGATTGGGCAAAAGTAATCCTCCAGCTTTACGAGGAAGATACAATTGAGAGCTAGCCACTCTGGGAGAAATGTAGGAGGTCATAAGGGTGCACAATTTGTTGAGATGGCTGGTGGGGAGAGAGTAAGGTATGGTCCTGAAATAGTATAGTATTATGGGGAGTATCATCTTTTTAAAAGCAGCTATAAGACCCAACCAGGATAGCTCGTATTGCATTCAGCCCTTATTCAATTTAGAAAGCTGGTTGATTAATGGGATATAGTTACCTTCAAATATTTTAGATGAGTGGTTAGGGATGGAAATTCCTAGATAGGAGAGCGCGTCCTTCTTCCACACATATGGGAACGAGGACTGGAGACGTTTAAGAAATGGGGGTAAATGTTAATGGGAAGGGCTTCTGTGTTTAGCTTATAGTAGGAGGACTGAGAGAAAACTGTTAACATGGAATGTAAAGCCGGCATAGAGGTAGCAGGGTCTGACACAAAAAGCATAACATCGTCAGCAAAGAGGCATATCTTCTGTATAGTGGGGCCAAATCCAAAGCCAGGGAAAAGGGGGGAAGAGCGGATTGTTGCAGGCAATGGCTCCATTTCCATAGCAAAAATCAGTGGGGACAATGGGCAGCCCTGACGAGTACCAGTTTTGATCAAAAAGGAGTCGGATACAAAACCATTAATGAATAGTCGGGCGTTTGGAACTGTGTATAAAGCCAGAATTGCATGGAAGATTGGACCAGAAAAAACAAATTTACGTAGAACCTGATGCATGTATCCGCAGTGTAAACGATCAAAGGCCTTTTCTGAGTCCAGCGAGAGAAGGATCCCCTGGAGGCCATTAACATTCAATAAGTCTACAACGTCTAGGACTGTTCAAGCGGCATCTGATGCTTGACGATTGAGAATAAATCCCACTTGATCAGGGTGGATTCAATTTGGTAAAAGTGGGGCAATTCTATTGGATAGAAGTTTTGCATACATTTTTAGATCTACGTTTAACAATGCAATCGGTCTATAATTTTGGGGAGTTTTTTTGGTATAGCTTTCTGTATCTAAGCAGGGAAGTGCAACCTTTCCCAAAAATTCCTCAATAGATTCAGGGGAAGGTTGAAAAAGAGCTTGGGTATTTTGCAAGTTATATAGACTTGAGTAGTATTCTGCAAAATGATTGGCTATATGATACAGGTTCAATATCTTTTCACCTGATGCAGAGATCAAATGGTTGATACGATAGGAAGCTTGTCTAGTTCTGAATTTATTATTTTAATAGACCCCCCCCTCTCACTACCGCTTTTAAGGCGCACCAGTAAACACATTTTTTTTATTTGGAGTATTGTGTAACAGGTAATCTGATAAAATATCAGCTAGTTCTGTCTTGGCAATAAAGTCAGTGAGAATGTAATTTGTTAGCCTCCACAGGCGAGGAGGGGGAGCCTTTATCCCAACACCAGGTCATTGGGGCGTGATCTGATCATACCTTTGTAAGAATATCTATAGAGATTGAGTGCTAGAGGGTCCATTTGTCCAAAAGGTTTAAATCAATACGAGAGTACGTTTTGTGGGGGGGTGGGAATAAAAGGTATAGTCTCTTTCGCCTGGGTGTAGTACTCTCCACACATTGTACAACTCAAATTCCCTAAGTAGTTGTGTAAGAGCAGCTGATTGAACTTACCATGAACCAACAGTACCACCCGTCTGTTTAGTTCTATCTAAGGCCGGAAACTAGATTAAAGTCACCCAATAGGATAACATGACCTTTCCTAAGGGATTGGACTTGTTCAAGCAAGGCATGGAGAAATGGTATTTGATGGGTATTAGGGGCATACAATGATACAATAGTGACCCAGCAAGACTCAGGATTACCTACGATTACAATAAACCTCGCATTTTTATCTGAAGTTTGTGAAACAAGCTCAAAGTGTACTCTAAAATGAATCAGTATAGCCACTCTGTTCCTTTTAAAAGGGTCGTTTGAAGTGTAACAGGTGGGGTAATTATGGTTAGTAAATCTTGGGGGAGATCTGGAGTGAAAGTGCGTTTCCTGAAGCATCACTACATCTGCTCTATGAGATTGAAAACTCGTCAATGCCAAACGTCTTTTCAGGGGAATTTAGCCTCTTAACATTCAGAGTAAATTTCTCTTTTCCACGGGTCCGGTTCAACAGGGTACGACCAGGTTATGGGGCCGCAGCCAAATTCATCACCACCATCAGGGGCTCTGGTGAAAACCTCCCAATAATAAAGTTCACGTACCCCGGCAGTCGACTCGGTCACGCTACCTCTTTCTCTGGTGGTCACCCCGGTACTCACCGAGGTAATCCCGAGGTACCACACCAAATCACTGATCTCTCATAACCACTCCGGTTCTCATCCTGATAAACCCGGAATGTCGTAAAATCAGGCTGTATCGGAGCCGGGCGCGCCCGTCCTGGAACATGAACTTGAACATTCCAGGATGACAAAAGAGAAAGGCTCTCCTCCATTGTTGAGATAACACGTAAATAGTTAGAATAGCGCACCAATAACTTTACTGGGAACCCCCATCGATATGGAACGCCTTGAGCCCGTAAGACAATGGTAATGGGTCGCAGTTCTCAACTTCTGTTAAGAGTGGCGGCTGGTAGATCCGGGAATATTTGTAGGTTTTGCAGGATCTCCGAGTCCTCTTCGTTGCGTGCAGCACGTAAGATGTTCTCCTTGGTGTGGAAGAAGTGGACTCTCATAAGGACATCTCTAGCCTGTGGTGGGGTAGCCATATTAGACTTGGGCAGGCGATGAACTCTGTCCAGCAAAAGTTCTGATTCAGAGGAGTCAGGAAGCAATTTACGGAAAAGTTATCTCACATAGACTGGAAGATCCTGGTTAGAAATAGATTCCGGAATGCCATGCATTTTGATGTTGTTTCTCCATGCCCAGTGCTCCAAATCAATAACTTTGAGTTTAAGGAAGTTCATCCCCTTTTGTTACAAATCCTGGGCATCGAGCAGATCATTATGTGAACCAGCTCACCCATTTTGGTTTCCAGATGGTCAGTAAGCTCGCCTAGTTCTGTGATATCCGCTCTGATCTCCTGGAGTGACGCTTTGAGATCTGCATGGATATCCGCTCTGAGTGATAATAACATTTGCTGCATTGTTTTCAAATTCAGTGCAGCCTCTGCGTCGAGGTTTGTTGCCATATCAGTAACTTGGGAAGTCACACTTGATGATAAAGGCGATGAGGGCACAGTAGAAACAGCAGCTTTGGGGATCTGTTTAGCTGGCTGCATCTGAGGAGAGCAAGATGGAAATCTGACAGGCTGCTGGAGGGATGAGGGTTTTGCTTGTTTTGGAGGCATATCAGGCAAAATGGATAGTTATGCCACATAGGAGGAGAAGGCAAAGATAAATCCCGATGAGTGACCGATGTGAATATGCTGCATGCAATATGATGGAGGTTAGGTGAGAATTAGCAGATATTGTACTCCAGAGATGTAAAGGAGCAGATTACATTATTGCCTAAGAACAGGGAAAGATGAAAATTGTAGTTGAGATCTAACAAGCTGGTAAACTTTTCAATAGCTGAGATGCAAAGTTTTGAGCAACAGGTTCCATCTAGTGGTGGAGACAGGAGATTACAAAGAAACCTTTCAAGGCAGCTTGTGACTATTATAGCAGGTAAGAACTAAGAGCCTGAGCATCCAAGCAAAGATCTTCACTCAAAACTGATGGTGGGCACTATATATGCAATGTTAGTAGACAGTCACCAGACCTCTGGGGGACTCCAGCCCATGCAGTTCAAGGGCTATCAGCCCCAAGATCTCTGAAGCCCACAATCCAGGATCAGCCACAGGGGGTAGGTAGAGTGGTCAGTTGCCCAATGGCCGTCTAATCAATCCAGGAAGGCTGGGAGCAGATTCCCCAGCTGCAGAAGGTATATATTGCCAGGTAGGGATGCAGGGTAGGGAACAGGATAAGGGGAAGAGGGTAGAAGAGGCCCACCTCAACTCCCTATAGCAGATAATGTCTCGACTGATGATGAAGACAGGGAGCATTAATTGGCAGCTCAATGGGCAGACAAAGTCCTGCTTTGCGGTAGAGATAAAAAAGTAAGGGGTCTTAAGTATTGTCCAGAGCTCCCTCACCTCTACCTGAATCTTGGAGGGTCACTCCCCAAGATGGCGGTCAGCCTCCGCGTTTCCACGATGACTCAGTGCAGCTGGCAGAGATATTTAAGCCTCAATGCACGTGGCCACCTGTCAGAAGCAGCAGGCGCCTCCGGTCCTAACCCAATCCCCGCATCACGCTGAGGTTGAAGATGACAGTGAGTGCCAGGAGGGGAGCTGGGAGAGGCCGTCCCTCTAGTGCAGTCTCCACGTGGTATTCAAAGTCGCGGTCTGGCTGCCTACAGCTGGGCCACAAGTATGTCCACATACCTTATCCAGTGGGTTCTGCGGTGGGAGATGCTCCTCATCAGGGTAAGTACCCTTACTGAAAGCTGCAGTCCCAGTGGATGGGGGTCCGTGAGTATTAGCCGGCCTTTGGAGGACGTGGCAGGGCCTAACTAGGCTCCTGGACAGACATGCAAACCAGGCCGCAAACAGAGGAGAAGCTTCTACAGTGATCCCGGATCGATGACAGGTCGCCAATTTTCCGGGCAGGTAAGGGGCAGACAGTTAGGCACCAATTGATGGAGAAAACCTCAGAGTCGGAGAGGTTTCTAAGGGGAAAAGGGTCAATAGGAGATGAAGTAGATGGAACCAACGTCTTCCCGCTCTAAGATCCAAGCCATGCCCCCAGTCCATGTGATTTTTGATAACCGCTCCTCCATACGTTAACTTAAATGCCTCCTCCCACTTTAATTAACATTTTTCCATACATCTGATTTCATGCGTATGTCACCAAGTTTGATTCACATCAACATCCATTAGGCACTTCTGTGCTTATAGTCAACGTAAACTACATGCATAATATTACTACGCATGTGCAGTTGATCCGATCCTAAAAATACGCACGGAGCTTCCCACAAGAACGAATCTCTGAATACGGCCCAAAATTGCTCACGTTATCAGTCCAGATCCTGACATAATAACGTCAGGCTATTTTCATATGTCAGGGACAGAAAAGCATGTATTTACAGTCACATAGTGGGATAACCTGCTGGGAAAAGTTGAATGGGGCTTCACAAATCATTACCACTTTGTTTACTTATCATTTATCAGTTGTTGGCTTCTTGCAGGGAGCAGACAATGGGGTTGACTTTACCAATTCAATGTCCTACAAAGAGAATAGAATCTCTTCTCATATGAAGTTCTGGGCACTTAACATTCTCTGCATAGATATAGGTCTTTTTGAAAGCAGATCTGTGCATAATCCCCCCCCCTTGCAGAAATTAGGCATGCATATTAAGTAGTGCTGTTGTAGCATGATATCTGTCACTTATTGTTCAAAAATTCAGCTTGTTATTGGTTGTTCTAAAGAAAAAAGCTAAATTCTGCTTTAGAGCTTTTACTTTGATGAAGATGCCGGTACTCCTGACAATTGTTGCTAATGATCAATAATCTTGTTTGACTCCCATAGGACTGATTACCAGCACACACAGAAGGAAATCTCCAAAGAGTTTAGTGTATGCAGTGTGCTATATATTAAGGCTCTCACTTCCATATTCCTTTAAAACTGTAATAAGAAGGAAGGCAAACCACAATTCTGTTTTATCATCATTGAGAATCCAATACTTTGTACACATATCCAGCAACACATTCTTCTGAAATATGAAAATTTACTACTCTCAGAGATTGAATTTAAAATGCCAAGTTTGGAGACATTGTAGATGAGTTTATTAATGTCACCAAACATAGGACAATTTTTCCTCAATTCAGTCCTCACTACAAGATCATCCATGCAGAATGCCCTCCATATGGTACGTTAATTCCGTACAATGGCATTTAAGGACAAAGGGGCTATGCTAAGATGGGCGGGGGAAGCATGTAAAGTGTACAGTGTCGGTGTCACCCACTCTTATGGCAGTGTAAGTCACACTTGTTATGAACGAGATAGAGGAGTAACAGAGGGTGTTCACAACCCTTTCTTCTGCGGACTAATAGATCCCCACATGTACGGAAAACCTATGGGGGTTCTAGATCTGGACCTATTTTACACAAAATGGTGTAAAAAAATAAATCAAAGAAATTGGTAGTCTAATAAACAGGTGTAAGGCTGGAGAAATCTACATAGAAACCAGGTACCAAGGAACCCCCCAAAAAAAGAAAAATGCACCCTAGATCACAAGGGTAATCCTGTGACAATTTTAACTAATCTGCAACAGTCCACAATTACAAATCATTCTACAGTTCTAAGGGACATAAGAGACTGAGGTCATGTCCTTTTGCCCAGTTAAAAAATTTCAACCAACCTAAAAATATTGTTATAGATTTTTTAAAATATATGAAATGTAATAATTTAATCAAAAATTGTCTGGGGTTGTCAAAGTACAATCATTTACTATTTGTAATTCCCGTTGGGACTGATTTACACTTAAGAATGAAATAAGTATGAATGATTCGCTAAACTACGCACCTAAGTGACAAGTGTACCATGACACTCTCCTCGTTATCACTGATCTTTGCAGATTTCCGCCACCATAGGAGCCACCTTAACTCTCTGTTCATATCTTTGTGCAGAGATTGCTTAAGTAAGAATGGATTTGCCTAACCTAGCCCATTCAGCCCTATTAAAATACCTCCCCCAATCCACTTTGTTTTTAGCTTCCTTCTTATATACTACAGTCACATTTCTTCTTTTGGATATCACTAGGCATTGAGATGAACTCCGTGCGTTAAGGTTTTGTTTGCGTAACATCTGGTTTGCTCATCCGCTAATAAAAAAAATGCCAAGATGCACACATGGCCTGCATATATTTAGGAACGTTATTAAGTATGAATCAGGACCATCGTTTTGCACTGCAGGACATTCAATCCTGTTTGATCTTTATCCTAATGTTTATCTTCTGTATTTTATTGAAATATTAGATTTTTTAAGTATTAAATAAACTATATTAGGTATTAAGCAAACTATATTATGCATTTATATAACTTCTAAACATTCTCCTTGTTCTCTGAAATAACACAGGGGATAAACCATGACTCATATCATGTCCCTCTGATCAAACCTAAATAAAATTGTTTTAGATTAAAAAAATTATTCAAATAATTGAAGAATCATACTTAAAACCAAAACTCAGTTTAAATTTGTCAACGTTTACTGTGGTATCATAATTTACATATATTTGTTATTTCAGTTGTCTAATGTTTATGTTCTGTATTTTATAAAACTCTTTGTTTTTTAACTATTAATTAAGCTAAAGTATATACTTAATATTTTAATATTTAATGTATACTTTTCTTTCTCCATGTTGTCTGTAATAACACAGGATATAAACCAGACTACAGTCCCTGCATTTATCCTCTTGGGATTTCATGGTAGTCAAAATTTAAGGAATTGTGTCTTTACTTTCTTTTTTCTGATTTATGTTGTGACCTTATGTGGAAACCTTTTGATCATCATATTGGTGTCCTACAACAAGAGCCTTCAATCTCCCATGTACTTTTTCCTCACACAACTATCCATGAACGACATCCTATTAACCACTGATGTTGTCCCCAATATGTTGTATATTTTACTGAACAACGGAAGAACTGTTACTTTTATCGAATGTATGTTGCAGTTATATTTCTTCTGTGTCTCAGTAACAACTGAATGCTTTCTTCTCACAGTGATGTCCTATGACAGATATTTGGCCATTTGTCACCCCTTGCGTTATAATTCTATAATGACCAACGTTAATAGCATTAAACTGGCTATTGCCTCTTGGATGTTGAGTTTTTCCATTATACTGATAGTTATTATAACATCATCAAGGCTACAGTTTTGTGGTCTAAATATTATTGACCATTTCTACTGTGACTTTATCCCTTTACTGAAAATTTCTTGTTCAAATGCAAACATTGTTTATCTAGAAGTGGCTTTACTAAGTGCCCCCTTTTCTATTTCCCCATGCATGATAATCATTGTATCTTACATTAATATTGTTGCCACCATCTTAAAGACTCCATCTACTTCAGGTAGAAAGAAAACCTTCTCCACCTGTAGCTCCCATCTCACCGTAGTGACCATATTTTTTGGAACGGTTTTAAGTGTTTATCTTGCACCAACAAAAGGACAATCATTGAGAATAAGTAAATTTGCATCACTCATGTACACGGTTGTAACCCCTTTGATAAATCCCTTTATATACAGCCTCAGGAATAAGGACATCAAAAATGCTTTATACAAAACAATCCATAAAAACATTTCTTTGGCAGACTTACTTTTTAGAAAATAGATTTTTAATTATGTTTTCATGATTACAGACTACGTAAGCCATTTAGCGTGCTAATGTAATGCTCCATACACACTGCACAATTAATCGTATAAAAGTACCCAGTACAACAATCGGGTCTGACCATTGGACAGTGTGTATAGTGCATAATTCATATGATATTGTATCTTAACTGTATATCTCATTGGACGTCAAATGCAATATATTGTCTTATTTTGGATTCTTTCTGTCCCATTTTGTCTTCTTTCTTCTCTTTTTCCTCATCTTCTGTATGATAATTCTTGCGTGTATGATGGCCTGATTCAGACCTACGCTCGCAAGTGATCGTACGCTGGTCGTAAGCGTAAAATCGGCAGAAAAAACGCACTGCATCGTACCAAAGACCTTTTCGTAGCGGCGATTCAGGCGTCCGTATTCTTTGCGTATTTTTGGACGACTGGGCGCGTTTATATTACGAAGTTAGTACGGACACTGGAGTTAGGGAATGTAGGTGGGGGGAGCCATTTAAATTGTACAGTATGGGCGTGCTTAGGCCGGTACGATCAGCGCGTCGCTACGAAAAATTTGTACAGACGCCGGGAAAAGTTAAGGTAGGGTTCAGCCGGCGTACGGAGGTAAAAGTAAGGGGAGTGTCATGGGAGTGAAAGTTTTTACGCTGAAGCGGTAATACGCTCCGCTCTCATGCATAGGTCTGGATCAGGCCCTATATCCTTATAACATAACTGTTGCATGTGTATATGCAGCATAATATATCTTAAAAGTTCTAGTTACTTTAGAGAAAATTGTTTAGAGCAGGGGTTCTCAACCTTTTTACTCTACCTGGTGAGTATCAGTTATCCACTATAGAATCATGTCAAGTACTTTGCATATCATGTAGCCACATACTCATGACCCATGTATATATTTTCAGGGTTTTTTGTTGTTTTTGTGTACATATTTTTGCAGGGATTTTAAGATGCATTTTGTATATATGCCATTTAGCCCTGAAG
This sequence comes from Limnodynastes dumerilii, assembly GCA_011038615.1. Lineage (NCBI taxonomy): Eukaryota > Metazoa > Chordata > Amphibia > Anura > Limnodynastidae > Limnodynastes > Limnodynastes dumerilii. The sequence continues at coordinate 40,764 of WWET01006280.1, forward strand.
GTATCAAGATAGTTTATAAATTTTGGGCCGGATCAGAACTAGAGTCTATGGAAGACGGACGTAATTCAATAAACAATAGCTACTGCGCATGCGTAGTAGCTATTGTACGTAATATGCGTATCGTTTTGATATGTAGATTGCGTATATGCTGTCTTTTAGCCAGCCGGGAGGGGCGTATTATAGTAGTAGAATTAAACTTGAAATATAAAATAAATGTCTAACCTAATTTTTTTCTGTCTTTATGACGGGCTTTAGACTAGTATACATATATTATCCACTTGCGGTTGCTGCCTAGTCAGCTCTCTTTTTGATACGTCTGTGTATACGGTAGGATTAAATCCAGCAATTACCAGAGCCCCAAATTTGGAAGATGAAGAGACCAAATACATAATTACACAAGCCATACATAAGACAAAAGGGTTGAGCTGAGATGACAAGTGGGTGTTCCTTCTTAGTCAGGTGACAGAATAGGCCTTCCTCCTCTAGGTGTACTTATTCAGACCTCCATACAAAATATCCTTGCACTTAATGCTGAATTCTTACTGTTGTTCATTGATGATGTTTGTCAGTCTGTGTGAATGGTTACAATGGGCTTGATCCAAACATATGCTCATGTGAGGGTGTACGGCAGTCGTAAGTGTAAAAACGGCCATTTGTACTTACTACGCATGCGCGGGGCAGACGTTAAGCTCATGTTACCCTCTGAAAATCTTAGCGTATGGGCCTTATTCGTAACCGCTTCGTATTACCGCTCATGGGGGCGTGCCTGCCATATGAAATCCGTAACCACGCACCGAGGGCGGGCTGAGGCATTTAAATCGTACAGTATGGGCGTGCTAAGCGTCGTTAATACGCAATGAACATACGGACGGCTGCGGGTACGAACACAAAAGTTAGGGTAGGGTTTGCCGAGCGTATGGAAGCTAAACTAGGTACGAGCAAAGGGAGTGCCTATTGCCGTGCATCCGTACGTTCGGCGTTAATACACTATGCTGACGAGCGTAGGTCTGGGTCAGGCCCCATGTGACCACATGTACGGCTATGGATTGTGTGGCCCAGCATTAGCAGATCCAGACCTGCAACTCATGGATCTGTTCCCGTACAAATAGTAAATATGGATCTAACCACATGTGAAACATGAAGAAATTCCCTATAACTATTCATCAACTGCTAAGTCTAAAAGGCGCCACTAGATTAAGACCATCTCCAAGGGACGAAGAGGTGGTGTCATGTTAAGAAGACATATGTAGCATTGGCCACAGAGAATAATATTTGTTGTGAGATCTATTGTATTACCGTTCTGAGAGACTCGTTTTAGAAATATCACAGAGCTGTGAGGGTTTTATGGACAGGAATGGAAAAAAAGTATTAGTCTTTTACTGATAAAGGGCCGTATTCAGAGATCCGTTTTTAAAGGTACACAATTATACGCACGGCCGGAGCAAGGAAATACCCACCAACAACCCCGAAATTCCCCTCTCCCAGACTTGCGGTCAGTGACTTAGGGGTCCACAGACCATTCTGTTCTTTCCATGTGTACTTATGTGCTTATATGTGCTCTGTCCACGCGATTCTTGATAACCCCGCCTCCATACGTTTATTTAAATGCCTCCCCCACCCACTTTTATGTAAATGTTTCCGTACTTCTGATTTCCGTGGGCCTGATTCAGAGATACGATTTCCACGGCACTTAGGAGCGTATATTTAAGATCCTAGAAAATTCGCAAAACTGCGCATGCGTAGTAATAGTGCAACGCCGTCTACGTAGCGGTTAGGAGCGTAAATTCGCTAAGAGCGTAAGTTTGAATCGCACGCAAGCACTTAAGATCTTAAGTGCTGCGAATCTTTAAGATCTTAAGGATTTGCATGGAAATGGGCGGGGGGAGGCAGGGAAATGAGGGAAAGTGGGCGCGGGCTGACACTTAGGATCTTAAATGAACGCTACCATGTCACTTAAGATCCCAAATGACAGCGTAGAGTTAGGGCTAGTCAATGGTGGTCTAAGTTTAAGATCCACCGCTGTTTGCAAGGGGAGTGACTGTTTATGCAGTGGGCTGGAACCTGCTAGGATCTTAACATTAGATGCGTATATTTGCGATCTTTTCGCAATCGCATCTCTGAATCAGCCCCAGTGTGTATATCCCCGAATGCGATTCACATCTACATCCATTAGGCACTTATGTACGTATAGTCAATGTAAACTACGTACATAAGGGGCCTGATTTAGAGATCCGATATTAACGATAGTTCCGTGCGTATATTTAGGGTCAGATCGTTTTTGCATCAACTGTGCATGCGTAGTAATAGTGCAACACCATGTACGTTGAAGTTAAGGTCGGAAATGCCTTAAGGTCGGACTTGTGGATTTGCATAGAAATGAGCGGGGGGAGGCATTGAGATGAGGGAAAGTGGGCACGATTACAGACTTAGGACCCTAAATATACGCAACTATTGCACATAAGGTCGGAAGTGAGTGCGGCTAGATAGGGCAAGTCAATGCAGGTCTAACTTTAGGTCCGGCCGCTGCTTGCAAGGGGAGTGACTGTTTATTCAGTGGGATGTAATCTGCTACGACCTGCCACTTAGATGTGTATATATGCGATCCCATCTCCGACGGATCTCTGAATCAGGCCCAAAGTTACTACGCATGTGGAGTTGATCCGATCCTAAAAATACACACGGAACTTCCCTCAAAAACAAATCTCTGAATATGGCCCAAAATTATTCACGTTATCAGTCCAGATCATGACATAATAACGTCAGGGACAGAAAAGTGTGTATTTACAGTCACATAGTGGGATTACCTGCTGGGAAAATTTGAATGGGGCTTCACAAATCATTACCACTTTGTTTACTTATCATTTATCATTTGCTGGCTTCCTGCGGGGAGCAGAAAATGGACTTTACCAATTCAATGTCCTACAAAGAGAATAGAATCTCTTCTCATATGAAGTTCTGGGCACTTAAAATTCTCTGCACAGATATACATCTTTCTGAAAGCAGATCTGTGTGTATTCCCCCTCCCCGCCCTCACACC
>WWET01006280.1:47101-63998 GCA_011038615.1 Limnodynastes dumerilii
ATATATAGTGACTAACCATAATCTTCTATCTTTAAAATAAAAGTCAGAAGATTAGTTACCGATATCTGCAGATACGTGATAAGCCACTAGCCACTTTCAAGGCTTCTCTGTTAGGTGATCCTAACTCTCAAAATTAGAGTCCCAACATTGGGTCATATATCACCTAAAGAGGTCCCCAAGGTTCCAAAACAGCCACTCTGAGACAGCACCCCCTTCCAGCTACTATAATAGTAAATAGATCTAAGCATTGGATACAAATTAAGGGGCAACTTACTAATAATTTCATTGTAAATCCACAGATACGATTCTTATGCAATCTTAAATCTGATAGTTTTCCCCAAGAAAGAAGGTAATCCTGTGACTTGTTCAACATTGTGAATTGCCAACTAATCTGTCACAGGTCCCAATTACAGATCATTCTATAGTTCTAAGGGACACAAGATATAGGGCCTGATTCAAACTTAAGAAGGAGCTTGAAAATAAGAGAGAAAAGTCACTCCTGGGCTACACCATGATGATTACAGGGGAGTCATATTTCATATTTCATATTTCTAAAGTGTGTGAGCAAAGTTATACGCTGACTGCTCAAGCAGTGAATATACGGCAAGAATTTAGCACAATCAGAGTCTTGTTTTATTGTGGTTTTATTGAAATTTATTGTTTGTATCCAATATTAAAGTTTTTATATTATATATTCTTGATACCATTGCCAGTTTATTATATATTATTCATTAATGCCATCTATTAATGCCATTCCATTTGGGGAATTAGATCAAGTGCTGTCTTATTTCATTAGTGGTTTTTGTTGAGAAAGAACGATTGTTTTTTTCCTCCAGGGGATTTTGCAGAAATCTCCCGGACGGCAGCTTCTAATTTATCATTTAAACTGATTTTTCGTTTAGACTGTTTACTGTTATACCCCAATTAAACCACCACGGGGGTTTTGACAATATATAGTGAGCGCCCATAACTTTTTTTTTTATATATATTTTATCTGTTTTAAACAGTATTAGAGTTGAGAGGGGATGTTTCCTATCCCAAGTCTAAATAACAGTGTGATAGTAACGCTGGTCAGTATCTGTGTGCAGTAAGCAATTGAAAGATATATCCCTGCATGCAAAGAATACAATTAAGTTGACTCCCCCTGAAATCAATATGGTTTTGCCCATGTGTAACATTCCTCTTTTTTTTTCCAGCTCCTTCTTAAATCTGAATCAGACCCATTGAGGTCATGTCCCTTTGCTCCGTTACAAAAAAATCAACCAACAAAAAAAAAATGTTATTGAATCTAAAGATATAAAATGAAATCATTTAGCCAAATTTACAAAAAACTAAAAATATGTTTAAAAAGTTGAACATTCTGTATTTGTTCTTGAATTGTTAACTGTTTGTGAACGGGTTTGTCCAAAGTACACTAATTTACAATTGATTATTCCCATTGTCTGCACTGGAAACCGTTCAATTCTGTTTGATTCTTCCTAATGTTTGTCTTCTGTATTTTATAAAACTCTATGTTTTTTGCTTTAACTATTTACTAAGCTATAGTATAACTTTATGTAACTACCATGTTGTTTGAAATAACACAGGGGATAAACCAGTCTGTGGGGACTACATTTATCCTGTTGGGATTTCAGGGCAGTCCACATCTAAGGAATTCCGTCTTTGCCCTCTTTACTGTGATATATGTTTTGACCATATGTGGAAATCTTTTGCTAATCACCTTGGTGTCCTACAACAAAGACCTTCAGTCTCCAATGTACTTCTTCCTCACACAACTATCCATGAATGATATCTTATTAACCACTTATGTTGTACCCATCTTGTTGTATATTTTACTGAACGATGGAGGAACCATTAGTTTTATTGGTTGTATCACACAGTTATTTTTCTTCAGTACATCAGGGACAAATGAGTGTCTTCTCCTCACAGTGATGTCCTATGACAGATATTTGGCCATATGTAATCCACTGAATTATACTTCTATAATGAACAATGAATATTGTACGAAGCTGGCTGTTGTCTCTTGGACGTTGAGTGCTTTCATTATGTTAGTTCTAAGTACAACAACATCGATGCTACAGTTTTGTGGTCAAAACATTATTGACCATTTCATCTGCGATTTTATCCCTTTACTGAAAATTTCTTGTTCAGGTGCAAACATGGTTTATTTAGAAGTGGTTTTGCTAAGCGTTCCCTTTGTTATTTTCCCATGCATAATAATCATTGTATCTTACATTAATATCATTACCACTATCTTAAGCACTCCATCTGCTACAAGTAGAATGAAAACCTTCTCCACCTGTAGCTCCCATCTGACTGTGGTGTCCATATATTTTGGAACTATTTTGGGTGTTTATCTTCTGCCACCAAATGGACAGTCATTGAGAATAAGTAAAATTGCATCACTCATATACACAGTTATAACCCCTTTGATAAATCCCATTATATATAGTCTTAGGAATAAGGACATCAAGGGGGCCTTACATAAAACAATTAAAAAAAACATATTTTGTGAAAGTCTTGCCGTATAGAAAAGAACGGTGTAACAAATCCTGGCGCTTAAAGGAGAAAAAGCTGCTGTTTGGGGGGAAATTGCAAAAACCCCCTAAGTACTAAAGTAAATAAGAAACAGAAGAGAAATGGAAACAGCGCTAATTTACAATTAAAAAATTCCTAAAGCTGGTTCTGTTGAAATAAAACAAAACAAAAAACGGCAACCTAGAGTAAAAAATAACACATTTATTATACCATAAAATTAAAGATAAAAATAGATGGAAGTGGATTGGACATCAATAAATGCACTTAATAATTGAACAGGTTATGTATAATAACTGGGCACGTAGATGTAATATAATTCTGATTGCTGACAAGCTAGGCAGTTATTTGTATTGTGATTTAAATAGTGCAGTTTTCACCCAATTGTACCGCAAAGGGTTTGAATAAATGTCAAGTGACAGGAAGGAGAGGAGAAGGTATTACCCGAACCTCGGGACGTTGATGCTTGGTATCCAGATTTCACTGTATGATTAGTAGATTTTTTAGATTTGTGGTACAATTGGGTGAAAACTGCACTATTTAAATCACAATACAAATAACTGCCTAGCTTGTCAGCAATCAGAATTATATTACATCTACGTGCCCAGTTATTATGCATAACCTGTTCAATTATTAAGTGCATTTATTGATGTCCAATCCACTTCCATCTATTTTTATCTTTAATTTTATGGTATAATAAATGTGTTATTTTTTACTCTAGGTTGCCGTTTTTTTTTTTGTTTTGTTTTTTTTGTTTTGTTTTATTTCAACAGAACCAGCTTTAGGAATTTTTTAATTGTAAATTAGCGCTGTTTCCATTTCTCTTCCATATAGAAAATAAGTTTTATTTTTCTGTTTTCATGATTACAGGCTAAACAGAGCATTTTAGCAGATTGCAGGGTCATTCTAATGCCCCATACACACAGGACACTGCATTATATAAACGCATGCTCTTTAGCTTTAAACACGCCCATTAGAAATTCATGTAAAGAAGCGTCACCTCAGCTGGCGTATGCTCACCTCTGTATTGGGCCCACTGTGTACCCTGACATTTAAGTATGATTTAGGATACATGAAGACTTTCCCTATTTCTGTTGATCAAATATCAGGTCTGGGTAGCTTAACTAGCTGAGGTTCACCTCCTAGAAAAGAAGGTGTGGGAAATTCACCCTGCCAAAATGTATATGTATCTGTAGAGAACATCAGGCTAAGGGCTCTATTTACAGACATCATTTTGTAGTGATAGTGGCAGTTTTCAACAGAAACCTGCCACTATCACTACAAAATGACGTTTCTCATATTTAAAAACCTTGCATCGCCAGTGGAAACTATAGTTTCCATGACGATGCAGGACTCCTTACCTCTCGCATCGACGGCCCGTTCGTATTAATGGGCACTGTCGGTAACAGACATTTACATAGGGAAAAATTGGTGAAGCAGAGTTTCTCACTCCGCTCACCATGAAAATCTAACCCCAGCTCAGGCGTTAGGAGCTGTCCGCAGGGAGATCCCTGCGATAGACAGCTTTACTCTGCCCCCTCTGTCCCTGATTGGGTATCTATATATATATATCATTGGTGCTTCAGTGGATGGAAGGGGGGGAGGGGCATTGGTGGTTCAGGGAAATCGCAAAGAATACAAAAAAAAGCATTAAGGAATCGGCTTGATTCCTTATGCCACCCCTGCGCAAGCGCCGAGAGCGTACGGCACATGTGTAGGATTTTAACAGTATCGTCGGAGCTTCATATACGAATGAAGCGCCGGCGATACAGCAGCTTCACTCGCAGGACATCGGAAGCCTGCGTAACAATGGTAAGTTTATATATATCTGGGGTGGGAAGTGTCCAGGCTCGCTGTGATAATAAGCGACCCCTGATCACTATCACTCTCCAGATTTATATGATGTGTATAAATAGAGCCCTAAGTCTGGTAGAAACTAGACCATTATTCTGCAGACTTGAACTATTTAGCTGTTTTATTAACAACAACAATCAATTATTGTTCTAAAAGACTCATTTTAGTAATGTCATAGTAGAGTAGGATTTTTCTGCACTTGAAAGAAAATAAATGTCAAAAATGCAATAAAATATCTTTTGTATACATTTTTATAGTACATATTTGAGTCTTTTACTGATAAGCTGTCTAAATCATCATTCTTAATGACCTCATGATTCTTCTTTATACTGTATTGTTCTATTTCATTTTGATTCAAATATTAAGAATTAGTAATTTCATGTTTTTCTAAATATTTTCTACTCTGAAAACATAAGAAATAATAAACAAATCAATTGAATGTGTCCTTTAGAATTGAAAATGTATGACATGCATTCTATCTTCACTGCAGTGAAATTCATATTTTGTTCATTAATCAGAAAATAGAAAAGGAAATAAGATACAATCATTGGATGGATCCAGACCTTGCTAAGTGCATGAACTTAGTTACTCCTGGGCTAAACCATGTTGATTTCAGGGGAGTCATATTTCATCTGTTGCAAACAGTATTAGAGTTGGGAGGTGATGTTTCCTTCCCCAAGTCTAAATAACAGTGTGATAGTAACACCGGTCAGTATCTGTGTGCAGTAAGCAATTCAAAGATATATCCCTGCAAAGAATACAATTAACTTGGCTCCCCCTGAAATCAACATGGTTTAGCCCTTGAGTAACTAAGTTCATGCACTTAACAAGGTCTGGATCCAGCCCATTCTATCTATTTGTAATCTAGTTCTGTTGTTTGGTTTCTGCCTAACTGTATTCCTTATTACCAACTTGTGTATTGCTCTTTCATGAGCTTCTATTTGCCTCATCATATGGTATTATGAGTCTGACAAACTGGTAATGATCCAGTTACCTGTGATTATTCTACACTGCCAGCAAACCTGTCAATAAGCAGTAACTAACTGTGTCATTTTATCTGTAACATAAATGGTAGAAGCATCAGTTACACAGATATGTTAGCTGTCAATGTAAAAACACATGATATATGACCCAATATAGGGACTCTCTATAGTTATAGTACAGAAAAAAATGTGTATAATGGAGCGCTGGTGATATACTATATAAACCTAACGAGGACACAATAAAATAAATAGGGGAGATGTTGGGAGCAATAAATAAACAATCTTACAATCAATATTAAAGTCCAAAAGTAATCGATAGTGGCATAGAGATGTGGGAGACCGTATGTTGAAGAGGTCCTTCAGTTCTACCATACCTTAGGGAGTAGGGACACAAGAAACTATGTAATAAAAACGTAACTTTACTTCAAACATGAGTAAAAACAATAAATAATAAATAACAAATAACTAGTAACACGTTCACTTCCCTCAATTCACACTGAAACCGCTGACACTAGTCTTGAAGGTGTTGCAGAAAAGTCCCGGGACTGCAACAGCAATAGACACAGCTTCGAGGCGGAGGTAAAGTAGCAGGAGTGAGGTCAGCGTCAGAATCAGAGCCACGAGCCACTACGCGTTTTGGGCTGGGAGCTCTTTCTTAAGTGAATGCTCCTGGCTATAGAAGTTCGAGTTTTTATCCTCATGTGATGTGATAAAACAGCTGGTGTTGATTGAAGATCGGGTTCTTCTTTGTATCGTTGTGGTCTCCCTATGCCATTATACCGTCAACTCTTTATCAAAAAAAACACCTGGACTTTAAAATATACAATTTGGACTCTATAATAAACCTGATCTTCTTCTAATATCCGTACCAATCCGTTTTAATAATAATATATCATATGTAACAAATAACGTACCCTCACAGGTATAACAAATAACTCAGTAAATAAAATCAATAAATTAATTATGACTGACAAAAATACTTATCTACTAAGGTCACATCTACAACTAATGGGCACAAAGAGAAAATTGGAGATTTTATGACACGCAACACCAAAAATTGTGTATATATTATTCAGTATTCTTGTAATTTACAATAAATTAGACGAACCTCTAGGCCTTTAAAAGTCAGGTGGAATGAACACATTAGAAACATAAAGAGAGGTCTAGATACACATCCCATGTCATTATATTTTAAGACGCATCACGGTAGTGATATGAAATATATTACATTATTTTGTGGAATCAAAAAAGCCCCTAATAATTGGAGAATACTTGATAAAGGGTCATCCCTAGCCTGGACAGAATTGAAAACAATTTTTCTTTTTAATTCCCTACATCCCAATAATTTAAATCAAGATTTTGAATTAAGGTGGTTTCTATAATATTTTATCTTTCATTTTTTATTTTATCTTTCATTTTTATTGTCATTTCTTTTTTATTGGATTTTTTTATTTTATTGCTGTTAGTATTGAATCTGATCCTATGTCATTATAGGTCTACAATATATGAATGAGATTCCTACTGTCATACCCTCCTGGATATGCCTAACCACATCTGATCGTAAAAGCTATTAATTTTAATTATTCATTTTTGTTCCTAATTCTATTTTATATTCATTCCTTCTTGATTTTTTACTTTTATTACTTTATGTCCATATCCTATCTTTCACATTTTTATCCCCCTTTTTTAATCTCATTTCTGGATTCTTTCTATATTTTACTTTCTACCTGACATCCGAGTTTGTCATTCATATGGGTATAGGGGAGTTTCAGGAGAAGCATGTAGATAGGCAGGGATGCCGAGTGGCTCCAACCGTTCTCCACTTTTCTCTTTCCCATCCCCTATCTATATATCTTGGGTTGATAATATGATGTTAACTAACTTTAGAATTAGATGGATGATCAGGGCTATTCACATTATTTTCTGTATCCACCCAGTGTATAAGGGATTTGTTGGAATGGTTTTTGCTTTTACCTCCCCCTACTCTATTGAGGTCCTTGGGTCCTCTTTTTAGGTTATATATTTAAGGTTATATATTGTTTTCCCCAGGTATTGAATTTGTCATCCCTTTATAATTCATATATACACTTGCACGCTCATCACACATATTAGATCCTTATCACTTTTTATTATTATTTCTGGTATTATATATTTTTGCACAGGTTGCACAATTAATTATTCATGGTTGTTTGCTGGATATTATTGTTTGCTGATTAATCAAAGATATCTGACTATTTTAGTATTTGTATGATGTCTGATTAAATTATATATTTTTTTAAATTTTGATGACATTAGATAGGTAGACATTTAATGACGCTGTACCTCATTATTGTCTATCATAATGAATTTGTATGTATTCTTATGTATACTTGCACATTTATGATACACATTAGACGACTTTTATCACCTTATTTTTCATTGAAAATATTTCTGCACATGATGCTTTATCAATTCATCATTATTGTTTGATGGATATCATTGAATATTATATACAAAGGTGTCAGATTAAAATTATGTTTTTAAGTATTTATGTCATAAAATGTCTGATTAAATTATATTTTTGTTTTTTTAACTAATTATGTCATTAAATAGATAGGTACGATACAGATGATGTATATGAGTAGATTAGTATTTAGATGGGGGTACGTTATGGTTTACTATTTTTTTATGGTTTACTACTATTACTAGATATGTGATTAAATTATAAATATAAATTAATTTTTAACTAGTTATGTCATTGAACAGACAGGTACTATATAGATGTTTTATCTTAGCAGATAAGTATTTTTGTCAGTCATAATTAATTTATTGATTTTATTTACTGAGTTATTTGTTATACCTGTGAGGGTACGTTATTTGTTACATATTATATATTATTATAAAAACATATAGCTTGTTACGAATTTTAGAAGATCAGGTTTATTATAGAGTCCAAATTGTATATTTTAAAGTCCATATGGTTTTTATGATAAAGAGTTGATGGTATAGTGGCTTAGGGAGACCGCAACGATACACAGATGAACCCAATTTTCAAACAACACAAGCTGTTTTATCACATCACATGAGGATAAAAACCAGTACTTCTATAGCCAGTAGCATTCACTTCAGAAAGGGCTCCCTGCCCGAAACGTGTAGTGGCTCATGGCTCTGATTCTGTCACTGACCTCGCTCCTGCTACTTTACCTACGCCTCAAAGCTGTGTCCATCGTTGTTGCAGTCCCGGGATTTTTCTGCATCACCTTCCAGACTAGTATCGGCGGTTTCAGTGTGAAATGAGGGAAGTGAAAGTGTTACTTGTTATTTGTTATTTATTATTTATTGTTTTTATTCATGTTTGAAGTAAAGTTACTTTTTTATTACATAGAGTTTCTTGTGTCCTTACTCCCTAAGGTATAGGAGAACCGAAGGACCTCTTCAACATACGGTCTCCCACATCTCTATGCCACTATTGATTACTTTTGGACTTTTATATTGATTGTAAGATTGTTTATTTATTGCTCCCCACATCTCCCCTATTAATTTTATTGTGTCCTCATTAGGTTTATATAGTATATCATCAGCGGTCCATTATACATATTTTTTCTGCACTTTTATTTTTAGAGTTGGGACCTCTTTATGTGTAGTGGTGCTGCAGGTGTAGCGTTGAAAGTAGTTATCCTTGTTTATTGTATTCTCTATAGTTAAGACCATCACAGTAGAATAGCCTTTGAAAGTTCCTGGTGGCTTATCATATATTTGCAAATGCATATAACAAAGGTTTCTACATATTAGTTTCTCGATTGGATGAAATACTTAGTTACTGGTTGTTGGCAGTGTTGGTGGGGCATTTTCTTTCTATTATATACCATCATCCAAACCTGACTTTCTTTCAGCCACTAGACTGAATCTTAATACAGAGTTTGTATGTCCTCTCTGTATCTGCGTGGGTTACCCCTGGGCGCTCCAATTTTCTCCTACATTTCAAAAAAATATATTAATAGGTTAATTGGTTGCTAACAAAATTAACCCTAGAGTATGTGTGATGTTTGGGAGTAGGGAGTGTGGCTCCAAGGGGGCGATTGTGTTAAAACTGGTCTCTGGAGGGTTATGAGAGTCGTAACAAGAAATTTTAGCGCCAGGGGCAAAAAGGAAAAATGGTGCCTCTAACCCTGAATTCAAACCAATTTAACATTAACATATAATTAATTATAATTATTATTATGCTGTTATCCATTAATATTAACATACTGAAGCCCCTTAAGCATTGCGGCCCTGGATGGCCACCCCTAGTTACGCCCTGTTTATGGGTTTGGGAAAAAGTTTAAGGAAGGGTTGCTTTACAGAAAGGGGGGTGATTGGGTTGAAAGTCAGACTAGATGAGCCAAGTGGTTCTTATCTGCCATCAAAATTCTATGGTTCTACGATTCTATGACTGTGAAAGGGCATTGCTACAGTACTTCTCTCTTACTGCTACTAAATCCTCCCCCTACGCAACCAACCACCAAGTACAAAGGAGGATTCCAAACGGAGAGTTCCAATGTGTCTGAAAAGCATTTACTATTATGGCCAAATTATTGAAACAAAGGCCCTGATACGCCCCTAAGTGGTAAGTGCGCTCCCATGACGCTCCCCTTGTTCATGCAGATTTTTGCTGACTTCCGCCACCATGGGGCTACCTTAACTTTTCGTGGGTATCATTGTACAGAGTTTGCTAAAGTAAGAACGGAAGTGTCTAACCCAGGGCATACTGTTCAATTTATATGCCATCCCCCACCAACTTTGCATATCCTTGTACTTATGGAGTGCTGGCATGCCCATTCTTACGGATGTCATTGGGTTTATAGATCAACTGCGTACGTAATGTATTTTTATGTGTATCATCTGCTGCGCGCATACACAAAATGGTTACAAAAAATTTAGGAACATATTTTTAGGAATGTTATTAAGTCTGAACACGGCTCAAAGACTACAACTGGCCTCAAACACTACATGCTAATAAAACTGATCGATTATTTGGTGTTAGCATGGACGTCTATAAATGCCCTGGACTGAGAACGGAGTCTTTTGTGCTGCACAAAGTTTCAGACTGCTGCAAGGAAGTTTCAGTAGTACTACTATGGATATTTACATGATTATTATAGATTAATGAGACCGTATTCACACTTAAGAGTAAAATTGCAAACTTACCTAAACATACGCACATGAAAAATCTGCAATACCGATTCAGAAAAAAGAAAGAAATGATTAACCCCTCCCCCTGTGTCGGGAGTGCAAAGTAAGGACGTAAGTCTTTTCAGCGTATAATTAGGTACGTGAGGACTTTATAAGCTGTGAATCGGTCATGCTTAATAGTGCTTAAAATTGCTTATAATTCAAAGATATGTAACTAAACGCACTGATTTGGCTCTGAAAAAGTAAAATACATTTTATTTCTAAAAACATCAAGTACTGTCATTAACATTTGTAATAAAAATAACCATTAAAATTAAAACAAGAATTAAAAATAAATATGACATACTTTACAAAAAACATAAACAAATACTGTATGAATTTATAAAAATAATCATCCACTACATATAGAAAGTTTCATAAAACACTTACAAAAGAATATATAGATGTAAATGTAATTTTGTTATAAAAATTTAAGGTCATTAGTTTAAAAAAAACATTATCAAACTATACACAAAAAATAGCAACTTAACATAGTTAAAGTCTAGCACAAATGTGAAATCAGCATTAGAGTCTTAAAACAAGCCTTCATTTGTTTATTTTAAAAACACACATCCTTTGATTAAAACATGCAGCAGGTGTGGTCTGTACTAAGCAGGAGAAGGTACATGGCCTCACAGCAACCAATAAGGTTCCTCAAATTATGGGTGGTTGAGGGCTACCTTAACTTTTCCCGTGTGTATGTTAGTTTTCACAAGGCTTCTACCTGTGAATTAGTCCTAATTCTGTGGGCACGCCCATACATTACTAGCCTGTGTGCAGCTCATTTGCATTAGGAGTCTTGCCCCTCTAGCAACACATGCGGGAATTGTTACGTGCCAGTGTGTGCATCAGTCCTAAGTCTGACATCCGTGTATGTGACTCAGTCAGCAAGGGTTTTTGTGCGTATATTTGGGTTCCGGGCATTCGCAGTTTAACTGATCATAAAAATACGCACGTAGATTCTGCGCTTACTTAGGTGTGAAAATGGTCAATGGTCACTGAAATGCTCACATGGGACCAGATCTAGACCTCCCCCGTACTGTCTGGAGCCCCAAGCCCCATGTTTTTCTTCCAATGTTATTCCTGTTACACTCCGTAAGAATAACACTAGCAGGGTGTAGCAGGGTTTTTCTATGTGTGCACTTTTCCCCAGCTGTCAGGTAATCACCCTGGAGGTGTGTCAGGTGCTCAATGCTGATTGGGGGAGTTCCCCTTAAATAGCCTCTGTTCAGTTCCATAGTTGTCGGTTATAGCGTCTGGTTTCCTGATCCTGCTTACTGACTGTCTGAGTGCTGTGTTTTGCTTTGAATACTCCTGATACCCTGTGTTCCTGGTGTGTACCCCCTTGATTTCCTGATACCCTCTGTTATTGTTGTTGACCCCCTGTGTGGTGAGGTGCGCGGCAAGAGTAGTTCGCTACTGCCGCTGGTGGCCTCAGCCCCGGACAGGTCCCGGTCTATCCCCACTTCCGAGTGGTGCGTGCATGTGTTTACCATCTCACATTGCTCTGTCATGTTGGGTGAGTGTTTGATCTGCCACGTGTTGTGTGCGTTACCTGCTTTTGCCATCTAGCAGTGTGTGGAGCTCATTGTTAGTTCCTCTGTGTTTAACATCTCCTCGTAGCATTTGCCATCTTGCTCGAGTGTGTAGCCGCCAGTCTGTTGTACCACTGTGTAGTTGTTTCTCCAGTGTGTTTCTACTGTGCGTGTATTCCACTGAGTGTGTGTCATCTCCAGTGTGTATCGAGCCGTGGCTCCGCTGTATATCCCAGCTTACAGTGTTAGTGTTGGTAGACTGTGTCATCTGTCTATACCTTCTGTGTGATGTTATCCATCCTGTCAGCACAATCCTTTATTCCATCCTGGGACTTGTAGTACACCTAGATCTGCCTGTGTAGCAGTATCCTCGTTTGGTATACCTTCTCTAGTTAGGAGAGCAGCCTGTAACACCTCCAGTGCTAGTTCCATCCTCCTCCTATATTCCCTGCGTTTTGGGATTTATTCTGGTATACTTATTTATTGCTCATTACCTTGTGTGTACATTCATTCTTGCCATACTGTGTATGAGGGTTCCAGTATTTGCATTAAAAACCACATTACTGTTCCTGAGCATTTCAGTGTGTGTTTATTACATGTTATCCTGTATGCAAGGGTTCCTGGTAGCACAAACCACGCTGCAGTACCCCTCTGGGCCTATCACCGGGGGAACGACCTGTCAGACCAGTAGCCCAGACTATCCTCACCACTAGAGGCTCTAGTGAACACCTGGTGCTGACATAGATTCCGGGCCCCCGGTGAGAATCCCTTTGGCCGACTGTAACAATTCCTGTGTAACTGTTGGCATGAAGGCATCTTTCCCATCTTCAAGATTTTTGTGTGACACCAGCAGTGGGGAATATCAGTAGCAATAAGGAGCTGCTGCCCTGGGGCAGAAGTAGATATAGATGGACATGTGCCCAACTCCCATCCTACATTTGCACAGTGCCTGTCCCTTTGCTGCCAACAGAGGTCAATACCGAGCTGTCAGCTTTGTCAAGTGATTCATAAACAATGCCTTGGAAGAAGGTTGGGGGCTGCTTTAAAAGCTTATCAAACATCTATAAATGAAGGTCTCAGTAGTTGTATCCTGATCATGCCTGTCTGCATTTTAATATGTATCCAAAAAAATTACATAAAAAAGAATAAAGACGTTTTGCAAATATGAACATCTAACTAGAACTTAATTTCTTTTAAAGAAAAATGTCTCACTTTCTCATCTTATAGTCAGGGTTGCCGACTCTCCCGGAATGTCCTTGAGACTCCCGAAATTCATGCAGTTCTCCTGGGAGAGCCGACAAATATCCCGCTAGTATACTAGTGTTATTAGGCACAGGGAGGGACTTGATGACGCACTTTGCACCATCAAGCCCCACCCCAATCCCTATTACAGCTGAAAACAAGTAAGTATTAGTCATGGGGGCAGGACTTATTGACATGATTTGCATAAATCACAGCCCCTGCATACTTCTACAGCTTCCCTTCGGGATCTCCTAGAGGGAAGCTGTTAAAAGTCAGCAACCCTGCTTATAGTTAACTATGTGCAGAAGGAATTACAGGATCTGTGGAAAACTGTGTCACTTACTGTTCAAAATCTTAGATTTGTACAAAATCTGTACACAAAATAAACAAAAATCTATTGTAGCGTTTTTACCTTGACAAAGATACTGGTTCTCCTGACCCTGAGGGCTAATTACCAATAAATTTACACCCAAAAGACTGATTACCAGTGCACACAGAAGAAAATCTCCAAAGAGTTTATTGTTTTAATATATGCAGTGTTATATATATTAATGCTTTCACTTCGATATTCCTTTCATCTGTGTGACTAAGGAAAGCCAACAACAATATTGTATTACTATCATTAATCATCCAATACTTAGCAAACAGAGTTTCTGAAATCTGAAAACTGACAACTCTCCAAGACTGAATTCAAGTTGCTAATGTAGGAGGCACGATAGATGAGTTTATATCACCTAACATAAAACAGGTTACGATTGTTCAGTCCCTACTGAAAGGTCATGCCTGCAGGAATGTATAATGTCATTTATCAGATGTTTCTCTACGTTTTTATAACTAAAAGAGTACAGACCTTGGATATTCAATGTCATCATATTGGGCAGAATTATACACACTGGACATAACAAGTTGAAGGTTTTTTTGCCTTAGTTCTGTGTTCTGTGTGAGCCAAAAAAAAAATACAAATGACAAATTTGGAAATGAATGCAGATCTACCGCAGAAGGTTGTTAATGATGTAAGCATTGATATCTTTCATTTATAGTAAAAGCAGCTTTTTTCACAAAAGATACAATAAATGAATGATTGCATGATGATGCTTCTCTATTCTGAGAAAGAATATTGAATCCAGAATTGGTCAATTCTGCAGATGTATTGCGTTGGAAGAGAGTTCTCATAATGGCATTGGGGCAGATCCAGATAATTAGGACGGGAGGGCTGGGTAGAGGTAATTAGGAATGGAGGGCTGGGTAGAGTGTTTTACGCTCCTCTGTGAGTATAGTTAGACACAGTTACGCCGGCTGAAGTTAGGGTGGACTTCAAACGACGTAACTGTGTCTAACTATGCTCACACGGAGAGGGACGGGGGACGGGGGGGTGTACCAGAGCTACTCTGGCCGTACTTACGGCCAGATGGCCAGCGTAGCTCTGGATCTCGCCCATTGTCTGTTAATTATGTTTCACGTTATAGTTTGTGTACAGTGAATAATTGGACACATTTTTTTTTACTGAACACCTTAGGACAAATGATATCTCATTAATACAATTATAGGAATATTACAAAAAAGTGTTGACATAGACAGTTCAGGAAAATTATCAACACATTTAACTTAGTGAACAATGAACAAGTTCCTCTTTACTCCTGTGTAGCAAATCCACATCTATGGAGGCTTTTCGTCCAATCTACAAATAATTCCACATGATCTAAGTATACATGACAAGGTTATGTTCCTCTGTTCTGTTAACAAAAAAATCAGATTTTAAAATAAATCAATAAATAAATGTGATTTTTACCAAACATACATATATTTTTAAAGTAATTTATAAAACTTTTTTTTAAGCTATTTGCTAATCTATAGAATGTATTTATATAATAACTAAACCTTCTCCCTGATGTCTTAAAAAACACAGGGGATAAATCAAACTGTAGTCACTACATTTATCCTGTTGGGATTCCAGGGTGCTCTGAATCTAAGGAATTGTGTCTTTATTCTGTTTGTTGTGATCTATGTTGTGACCATATGTGGAAACGTTTTGATCATCACCTTGGTGTCCTACAACAAGGACCTACATTCTCCCATGTATTTCTTCCTCACACAACTATCCATGAATGATATCTTATTAGCCACAGATGTTGTCCCCAACTTGTTGTATATTTTAATGAATGATGGAGGATTCATAACTTTTAATGGCTGTATGTTGCAGTTATATTTCTTTTGTGCCTCGGGAATAACTGAGTGCCTTCTCCTCACAGTCATGTCCTATGACAGATATTTGGCCATCTGTAAACCCCTACATTATATTTCTATAATGAACAATGAACATTGCAAGAAATTGGCCATTGTTTGTTGGATGTTGGGTTTTTCCATTACATTTATTGATACTATAACAGCGTCAATGCTAAAGTTTTGCAGTCCAAATATTATTGACCATCTCTACTGTGATCTTATTCCTTTACTGAAAATTTCTTGTTCCGACACAAACATTGTTTATTTAGAAGTGACTTTACTGACTGCTCCCTTTGTTATTTTTCCATGCATAATAATAATTGTATCTTACAGCAATATCATTGGAACGATCTTGAGGACTCCATCTACTACAAGTAGGAAGAAAGCCTTCTCCACCTGTAGCTCTCATCTGACCGTAGTGTCCATATATTTTGGAACTATATTAAGTGTTTATCTTCTGCCAACCAAAGGACAGTCATTGAGAATAAGTAAAATTGCATCACTCATGTACACGGTTGTAACCCCTTTGATAAACCCCATTATATACAGCCTCAGGAATAAGGACATCAAAAATGCTTTATACAAAACAATCCATAAAAACATTTCTTTGGCAGACTTACTTTTTAGAAAATAGATTTTTAATTATGTTTTCATGATTACAGACTACGTAAGCCATTTAGCGTGCTAATGTAATGCTCCATACACACTGCACAATTAATCGTATAAAAGTACCCAGTACAACAATCGGGTCTGACCATTGGACAGTGTGTATAGTGCATAATTCATATGATATTGTATCTTAACTGTATATCTCATTGGACGTCAAATGCAATATATTGTCTTATTTTGGATTCTTTCTGTCCCATTTTGTCTTCTTTCTTCTCTTTTTCCTCATCTTCTGTATTATAATTCTTGCGTGTATGATGGCCTGATTCAGACCTACGCTCGCAAGTGATCGTACGCTGGTCGTAAGCGTAAAATCGGCAGAAAAAACGCACTGCATCGTACCAAAGACCTTTTCGTAGCGGCGATTCAGGCGTCCGTATTCTTTGCGTATTTTTGGACGACTGGGCGCGTTTATATTACGAAGTTAGTACGGACACTGGAGTTAGGGAATGTAGGTGGGGGGAGCCATTTAAATTGTACAGTATGGGCGTGCTTAGGCCGGTACGATCAGCGCGTCGCTACGAAAAATTTGTACAGACGCCGGGAAAAGTTAAGGTAGGGTTCAGCCGGCGTACGGAGGTAAAAGTAAGGGGAGTGTCATGGGAGTGAAAGTTTTTACGCTGAAGCGGTAATACGCTCCGCTCTCATGCATAGGTCTGGATCAGGCCC
>WWET01006281.1:6541-36596 GCA_011038615.1 Limnodynastes dumerilii
ACCCCCCCTAGCCCCCTCTCTCGGGCCGGACAGGTTGTCGGTGACTTCCGCCTCCATAGGACACCCTTAAGCAGGGGTACTATGGGTCCAGCGCCCTTTATACCCTGTATACCCACCCCTACCAACTGACTTGTATCTCAGCAGATCCTCCTTTTGGGTAACAGTGTGTTCTTCTTACCGAAAACCTAGGGAGGGGGTGGCGCTGGATCCTGGAGGCATATGACTGACTCCAGACCAGTTCTGCCTGCACTGTGCGACGCTATCTATCCCTTAGCCACGGATGGCATCGTCGGGCAGCGCCCCCCTTTGGCTGGAGCCCATGGCGGGTGCCATCCTGGCCAAGGGGTAGATACGCCCCTGCCCTCCCCTTCCATAACCCTAACACTCCCTTTCCCGCAGCCTAACCCTAAGACTTACATTTCCATAGCCTAACCCTAAAACTCACCTCCCCACAGTCTATACCTAGACTCCCCTCCTCGCAGTCTGATTATAATCTTAACCCTCCCCTTCTATGACCCTAACCCTCCCTTCCCCACAGCCTGACACTATAACCCTCCATTTCCCACAGCCTAAACCTAAGACTCCCCTCCAAATAGCCTAACCCTAAAACTCATCTTCCTGTAGCCTAAACCTAAGACTCCCCTCCCTGTGGCCTAACCATAAAAACCCCCTACCCGCAACCTGACCCTAAGTCTCCCACCCTCAACAGTCTAAACCTAGACTCCCCTCCCCGCAGTCTAACCATAACCCTAACCCTCCCCTTCCATGACCCTAACCCTCTCTTCCCCAGAGCCTAACTCTAAAATTCCCCCTAACCCTAAAAGTCCCCAGGGAGGTTACTCTTCTCTCCGGTGGGGTCTGAGGCGGGCTGCGGGTGCTGGTGGGTGTGATGGGTCCCATGCAAGTTGGGAAAGGTGAATACTGCCAGCTGGGACTTGCATGGGACACCTTCATCTACCCTTGAAAAAGGCTATTTAGCTGACGGGAATTGTCAACCTCTAGGATGCTGAGTATACTTAATGCTGTTATTCATGGCTGACCATTATTCTGCCTTGCAAGATGTTTACACAAACTGCACTTTTTTGTGATTTATTATGATGGACATTACTTCTTGGATTCATTAAGTTTATAGAATCCGATCATATATGTGTTTTTGTCCCTGGCTCTGCAATTTAGATTATTAGTGTTTTCATTACTTGTAATGGTGCTTTTTCTAATAAATATATTGTTGCACACATTTTTTGACGTGCTGGCCATTCTGTACTTTTGTACAGCATATGCTATATGTATATATACAAAATGGAGGTTGCTCAAATCGATTTATAAGGTAATATGGAGCAGGTGCTGCAAGGTAAGGGGAATTTACACAGATACAAAAGACACCACAGCACTTTTACAATTAACTAGCCACAAACCATAACTTTCTATCTTTAAAATAAAAGTCAGCAAATTCGTTACATACATCTGCAGACATATGATAAGCCACCAGCCACTTACATGATACATTATACAGATATATTATAGGCCACCAGCCACTTACATTATACATTATACAGATATATGATAATCCACCAGCCACTTACATTATACATTATACAGATAAATGATAGGCCACCAGCCACTTACAAGGCTTCTCTGTTTTGCTTCTAATTCTAAAACTGTCAGAGTCCCAACTTTGGGTCATACAGTCAGGTGCATAAATATTGGGACATAGACACAGTTCTCATATTTTGGGCTCTATACACTACCACAATGGATTTGAAATGAAACAAACAAGATGTGCTTTAACTGCAGACCTTCAGCTTTAATTTGAGGGTGTTTACATCCAAATCAGGTGAACGGTGTAGAAATTACTACGGTTTCTATATGTTCCTCCCACTTTTTAAGGGACCAAAAGTAATGGGACAAACTAAACAATCATAAATCAAACTTTCACTTTTTAATACTTTGTTGCAAATCCTTTGCAGTCAATTACAGCCTGAAGTCTGGAACGCATAGACATCACCAGACGCTGGGTTTCATCCCTGGTGATGCTCGGCCAGGCCTCTCCTGCAAATGTCTTCAGTTCCTGCTTGTTCTTGGTGCATTTTACCTTCAGTTTTGTCTTCATCAAGTGAAATGCACGCTCAATCGGATTCAGGTCAGGTGATTGACTTGACCATTGCATAACATTCCACTTTTTAGCCTTAAAAAACTCTTTGGTTGCTTTTGCAGTATGCTTCGGGTCATTGTCCATCTGCACTGTGAAGCGCTGTCCAATGAGTTTTGAAGCATTTGACTGAATATGAGCAGATAATATTGCCTGAAACACTTCAGAATTCATCTTGCTGCTTTTTTCAGCAGTCACATCATCAATAAATACAAGGGAACCAGTTCCATTGGCAGCCATACATGCCCACGCCATGACACTACCATCACCATGCTTCTCTGATGAGGTGGTATGTTTTGGATCATGAACAGTTCCTTTCCTTCTCCATTCTCTTCCCATCACTCTGGTACAAGTTGATCTTTGTCTCATCTGTCCATAGATTTTTGTGGATGATAAGGGCGCTCTATAATATGGTATTAACTAGCAGCTCAAATACACAGAGGGATACCTCTAGACAAGATTACAAACAGTAGAAAAATTGTGCATGAGTGCTATATTAAGTTTAACAATTAAAACTAGGATTAAAAAACTAACTAAACAAAAATACTACTTTCACCTCTACAAAGAATAATATTAAGCAAGGCAATCGATAGTAAATCTTAATTTTGACCAAAGTGATTAGTGCTATAAATATTTGGAAAAAAAGGCTAATGGCCTAAATACACAAAAAAACGATATGCTCTACGTAAAAATCTATAAGAACAAAGGGCCGGATCAAGAACAACGTCCCTCGGCGGAAATACATTTGTCAGATGCCGATGACAGTTACTGCGCATGCATAGTAACTATTTTATGTAATCTACGTATCATTTCGTTACGTAGATTGCGTATATGTGGTTTTTAAGATTTTAACCCTAATTTATTTGATGTTTTTATAGACACTGAGAAATTTTAAAGAAATTTTACTATTAAAAATTTTTTTTTAAAGGAAGATAATAAACTTGAAATTACAGAGGGAGAAAAAGAAAAGAAATGTGTTTTTAAAAATAAATCTAGTTTTTACCCAAAACATATAAAGGTTTGTTTTATTGATAGTTTTGGTAAAATTGTCACAGAGGAAATCTCTAAATTAGAGAAGAAACAAAATAAGAATAAATACAAAAAAAATAATTTAACTAAAAAAGAAAAACAAGCATTAAAGAACCTTAATAAGAATAAGGAGATATTAAACCCGCTGACAAAGGGGAAGGAATTGTCATAATGAATAGAGGGGACTATATTAAGGAAATAATGAGGCAATTAATTGATGAGATGACATACAAACCCCTTAAAGGTGACCAGACAACCAAAATAAAAAGATCTCACCATCCTTTTAAATAAATATGTAGATAATATTATCACTGATAAAGAACAGGCCTACTTAGATATTCAAGAATTCAATGTCCCTGTCATTTATATACTTCCAAAAATACATAAAAGTATAACCAAACCTCCAGGTAGACCCATTATAGCGGGGACCAATTCTGTGACTTCAAATATGTCAGAATTTATTGACTATTACCTACAACCATTGTTCGTAAAAAATAAATCATATATAAAGGACACTGACAACGTTTTAGAAAAACTCTATCAGGTAAAGTGGGAGGATGACTACTTCCTGGTGACAGGGGATGTCACCTCCCTCTATACTATTATTAAACATTCTGATGGAGTTGATGCAGTTAATAACAGTCTAATGGAAAGTGATTATAGTGAATCTCTGAAACAACTAATTTTAGAGGGGATTTTATTTATATTAACCCATAATTATTTTAATTTTAATGGAAGATTTTATATGCAAACTCAAGGAACCGCCATGGGCACCACATTTGCCCCTAGCTACACAAATTATTATAGTAATATAATTATTTATGGGCCAGTGGGAAAAAACATCAGTATGGAATGGCCATAAATATGGGGATAACCTTGTGGCCTGGGGGCGGTTCATAGATGATATTTTATTTTTTATGAATATCTCAATAATAACATTTTAAAAATCCGCCTTACTTTTTCCAATAGTAAAGAGAAGGTCAATTTCCTAGATCTCAATATCTACCCAAAAGGAGGAAGGATTAGCACTAGCACCTTTTTTAAATCCACGGATGCCAATTCCTATATAGATGTTAATAGTAACCATCATGCGAATTGGCTAAAGGGCATCCTGATCGGTCAATTTAAAAGGCTGAGAAGGAATTGTACGGAAGATGATACATACAAAATACAGGCAGATAATTTAATAAATAAATTTGAAGAAAAGGGTTATCAAAGATCAGAACTTGCACAATAGCCAGTGATACAGGGAAACTCACGCAGAAGGACCTTTTACCAAGTAGAAAGGGTAAACAAGGAAATATGGCTACTAAA
The DNA here is from genome assembly GCA_011038615.1 of Limnodynastes dumerilii. NCBI lineage: Eukaryota > Metazoa > Chordata > Amphibia > Anura > Limnodynastidae > Limnodynastes > Limnodynastes dumerilii. The sequence continues at coordinate 11,034 of WWET01006281.1, forward strand.
AATTTGATATGGCCTTTATCACCCAATATAATAATGAATATAAAAAAGATAGAAAATATATTTCATAAAAACTGGCATATCCTATTGAATGATACTTTCTAACCATCCTAACTTTATTTATAGGAAAATCCCCAAATTTAAAAAGCTTGCTGGTAAAAAACGCCTTTGAAGATAAAGAACAATTTAATATTAAAACACAAGGTTTCCACAGATGTGGAGACTGCAAGATGTGTAAGACCGTTAAAGGTCCTAGAAATTTGAAGATTTTGAGGTAAAAGGTAAAAAATATAAAATAAGAGATTTCATCACATGTAACACAAGGTCAGTAATCTATATGATTGAATGTGAATGCAAAAAAAAATATGTTGGCAAATCAGCAAGACAACTTAAAATTAGACTCCAAGAACATTTGTATAACATAAAAAAGGGAAAAGAAGACCACACTCTGTCAAACCATTTGGGGACCAAAAGTGGGGAGAAGATATACTTCAGCCAAATTATCCTGAAAGCGCCCGAACCCATCAGAACTTGGAAATTAAGCAGGAAAAGGCTAGGCCAGTACCTGGAGGGGAGACCAACAGGGAAGACCTAGTAACATAGATACAAGTCACTCCAATAACAGGAACCTATGAAATGTGTAGATACATGGTCCTTAATTTTAGATACATTTTTAGATATTTTAGTCTTTTTTAAAGTTGAGGTTTTGTCATAATTTTTATGTAACCATATATATTTATTTATATTGACCTACAAATGGAGATGATAAATCCATTATTTTTTGTGAGTTTTGCCTTTCAATTACAAAAATGTATTTTTATAAATCTATAATGATCCTGTTTTTATATTGTTTTATAAGGAAAAATTTGGTATATCTACCGATACAGGGGGGGATTAAAAGTGACTGTGAGACTGCTTGCCAGCCTCCACCGTCCTGTATAATTTCACCCCCTATTGATAACATCAATAATTTTTATATATATTTATTTATATTTATAACATGTGGATATACCTTATGATCAAATATAATTCTCAGATATAGCGATAGATTTTTGAGGTGTAACCATGTTCCCCTATATATACTCCTTTATGTTTTATTAATTTACATATCCCTTAGTATTTTAAAGATTTCTTATATTTTATATTTTGTATTTCTATATTACTGTATAAATATCCTGTGTATGATATATATAGTACTATAATATGACATGCATTGTCTTAATCTATGTATTTTGATATATTCGATGCTTCTATTCAATGATTGGTTTAATACAATTTGGAACGCTATATATATGTTTATGTAGAGATGGACACCCCTTGTTTGCCTTGAAAAAGAACCGTAGTGGTTTGAAATGCGTCGGAGGTGTATATCTATTATCAGCCTGTGTCCTGTTTGACTTATCCTAGCTACTCTGCAGCACCGTTCCCATGTTTACTACCCGGGTCTTCAACATCCAGAGTGAACGGTGCAATTTGGTAGGTCCTTCTAGCGACACTGAGCTTTTATTTATTTATCTGTAATATTTAAATGGTTTAATAAATATATTTTCATTATTTGTAATCGTTCCGAGTGTCCGTCCTATTCTGCTGGGGGGAGAGAGAGCCGAAGCCAAACAACGAGCTGGGATTCCCCTTCCGACGCTGCAGGAGAATTTGTTTGAGGGTTTCCGTGGAGACGACTAGATCACAGACTTCAATGCACGTGGCAACCTCCAGCGTCTCGGCGTTCCTTGTGGCTATGTAAAACTGTACAGGCAACTTTATCTTTTTGAAATTGTGTATTGTATATTGTATAATATAAGAACTTTTGCCTGTTTGAACAGAAACGACTTTGATTGTAGGACTGCCATATTTATTTATTTATTGATTTAAACTCACTTGTGGAACTCACTTGGAACTACATTTGGAATATTATTTTTTATTATTTCACTGTGGCACTTTATATACATATATATGTTTCTGAGAAATGATCTATTCATTTGCTATTTTAAGAATCAAAGTACACTCATTTATTATTAGTTTATGTATTGTTATATGATCTTTTATTGTATTATAAGTTTTTCTCAAGGGTGGGACTGATTTTCCCACTCTGTAGCACTAGTCACTTTGGGCCTGATCCAGACCTATCCTCGCAAGCGATCGTACGCTGGTCGTAAGCGTAAATTCGGCAGAAAAAACGCACTGCGCAGGTGCAAAGTGACAACTTCCGGTCGTACCAAAGACCTTTTTCGTAGCGGCGATTCAGGCGTCCGTATTCTTTGCGCTTTTTCTGGAGCGTGTTTATATTACAAAGTTAGTACTGACGCTGGAGTTAGGGAATGTAGGCGGGGGAGCCATTTAAATTGTACAGTATGGGCGTGCTTAGTCCGGAACGATCAGCGTACCGCTACGAAAATTCGTACCGACGCCGGGAAAAGATAAGGTAGGGTTCAGCCAACGTACGGAGGTAAAGGTAAGGGGAGTGTCGTGGGAGTAAAAGTTTTTACGCTGGAGTGATAATATGCTCCGCTCTCATGCGTAGGTCTGGATCAGGCCCCTTTTTCTTAAATAAATTTTACGTAGAGCATATCGTTTTTTAAGTGTCTTTAGGCCATTAGCCTTTTTTTCCCAATATTTATAGCACTAATCACTTTAGTCAAAATTAAGATTTACTATCGATTATCTTGCTTAATATTATTCTTTGTAGAGGTGAAAGTAGTATTTTTGTTTAGTTAGTTTTTTAATCCTAGTTTTAATTGTTAAACTTAATATAGCGCTCATTCACCATTTTTCTACTGTTTGTCATCTGTCCATAGGATGTTGTTTCAGAACTGTAATGGCTTTTTTAGATGTTGTTTGGCAAACTCTAATCTGATTTTCCTGTTTTTGTGGCTTACCAATGGTTTACATCTTGTGGTGAAACCTCTATATTCACTCATGAAGTCTTCTCTTGATTGTTGACTTGTTGACACATATACATCTACCTCCTGGAGAGTGTTCTTGATTTGGCCAACTGTTGTAAAGGGGTTTTTCTTCACTTGGGAAAAAATTCTTCTGTCATCCACCACAGTTGTTTTCCATGGTCTTCCGGGTCTTTTGGTGTTGCTGAGCTCTCCGGTGCTTTCTTTCTTTTTAAGAATGTTCCAGACAGTTGATTTGGCCACACCTAATGTTTATTTGCTTTCTCCCTGATGGGTTTCTTTTGATTTTTCAGGCTAATGATGGCTTACTTCACTAATAGTGACAGCTCTTTGGATTTCATATTGAGAGTCGACAGCAACAGATTCCAAATGCAAATGTCACACCTAGAATCAACTCCAGACCTTTTACCTGCTTAATTGATGATGAAATAACAAGGGAATAGCCCACACCTATCCATGAAATAGCTTTTGAGTCGATTGTCCCATTACATTTGGTCCCTTAAAAAGTATGAGGCACATATAGAAAGTGATCCTACACCGTTCACCTGATTTGGATGTAAATACCTTCAAATTAAAGCTCAAAGTCTGCAGTTAAAGCACATCTTGTTTGTTTCATTTCAAATCCATTGTGGTGGTGTATAGAGCCCAAAATATGTGAAATGTGTTGCTGTTTCAATATTTATGCACCTGTTTGGTCCCTAGTATGAGGCACATATAGAAAGTGATCCTACACCGTTCACCTGATTTGGATGTAAATACCTTCAAATTAAAGCTCAAAGTTTGCAGTTAAAGCACATCTTGTTTGTTTCATTTCATTTCAATTGTGGTGGTGTACAGAGCCCAAAATATGAGAATTGTGTCGATGTCCCAATATTTATGCACCTGACTGTATCTAACGCTGTGCTGTCCATATAATATTAGCAAAAGGAAAATGTACAAATGTCACGCAAGAAGGTTATAAAAACAAAAAGAAATCTAAAAGTTTATGTCTAGTCTAGAACACTTTCCCTTAATTGAATGTTCTGAAACCATTATGCAAAACTTTGCAGCAACTTCACACACCTTTATGCAGTTTTTTAAATAATTTTATTATTGGCAGTGAACTATACCTTTCACTGACATTCACAAGTTTATTAACCATGGCCCAGATTAAGGATTAGTAACAATAGGTGATTTCTGTACGTCATGTATGGAAATCATCTATCTGTGTGTACATGTGCAGTAAAAGGAATTCTGCGTTGGATGGCATCCATCTGATACATAATGCAGTATTGACTGAATGTGGACATTGGTATTTTAAAATGTAAAGTAAGGGCTTGGCTAAGTATTCCAGTATTCCTTGCAGAAGGGTTTCCATGTGGAATACTTAAGGTAGGGTGGAGTTCTCATAACTTCCTTCCACATGGAGGAGATCAAGGGGGAGTGTAGTTATCACCTCTGTGCGGAATACAGGATAGCAAAGTCTGTACATTTGTACCCTCAGGGCTGTGAACATATGGACTTTGCACATATATCTGATGACTTCATGACATATACAGCATCCCAAATCTGGACTTTTTGGGCCGTATTCACAGATCCATTTTCACGTGGAGTTGCGTGTGTATTTTTAGATACGTTTTAACTGCGCACGCGTAGTAACCTTATTTACGCAAGTTACGTAGAATATACGCACAAATGCTTTAGGCACGGAAATGTGAATCGCACTTGGGTACATACTGAGGGGCGGCGTTGAAATACGTACCTGAAAAGTTACGTAAAAGAGGGTGGGGAGAAGCATTTAAATGAGGCTTAGAGGGCGCAGTTACATAGAATCGCACGTACAGAATACATATACACACGTATGTACACACATAAAGTTAGAGGTGCTCTATGGAGGTGTAAGTCTACGATAGCATAGCCATGAGACGGGAGCGTTGTGGGTGTTAGTGGGTGTTGCCTTGCTACATGCGTGTGTATAATTGTGTACTTTTAAAAAACGGATCTCTGAATACGGCCCATTTTTACTATCAAGTTCCTGAGTATTTACAAGTTAAAGAAGTTTTATTTTCAGAACGACACTGTTATATAAACTAGGTACCTGTCGTTTCCTAGACTGATAGCAGTAAAAGAAACTAGCTACATGGCCAGCCATTCAGACTGATCAGAACAGGAAGAGGTTATTTGAGATCGCATCCCTTCTCTTCATCAGACACAAAGCAGAAATGAGAAAAGTTTGTGCGTGCATATTTCTGTAAGAAAACTTCTTTCCATTTCACCATGAGATAATAAACATTGACATTTTTCGCTCATCATTGTTTTTTTTTAGTCTGAAAGTGAAGCTTTGACCAGGGTTTTCTATACGCTCAATACAATCCACCTATAATTAACATTTCTCTGCAAGTTTTTGCCTGTGTGTATTTTTTTTTATTAATAACTTGATGACTGATCAGGAACCAAATGTGTTATGTATCAGCCATATCTTGAGTTTCCTGATATATACTGAGAGAATTTGATATCTCATTTGTATATGGTATGGCATATAAAGAGCAGCGTTGCTAAGTGCATTAATTTAAAAAAAAACAGAATTAGCCATTCACCATACTGTATTTGAACAAGTATGCTCTATAGTGTATGCAGATATATTTAGGGAGAATTGAGGGTTGTTGTAGAACAAATACTCAACTGTTGGCACTGCAGATTCGTCTTCAGGATCGTTTATTGGTTGTCCTTGGCAGGACAAGAGCAATCAATACCAGTGTTAATTTGAAATTGGCTCTTAAAAAACGTCCCTTTTGGAAAAGGGTCGTTCTCGCTGCCAACCCACACCTGTAATAGATGGATAAAAATAGGTGATCATAAGTTGCAATTTTGTGTGATGCATGAAGTAAGAAAGAAGAGAAAGAAAGAAAAGTGAGATGCAGCAAAGTGATAAGTGAACTGTATTTATATAGATGTGTGTGTAGTATAGATAGAGATATCACTGCATATAAATTTACAGTATACACAATATATATTGTGCAAGATTGAAAGTTGCACAATTTTAATGTACTTCTACCCATTCATGAATATAGGCTGCACAGCAAACTGTGTAAGAATGTACAGAAGTTTATTTAAAAAATAAATTAGTGTATAATAATAATTAATGAAACAATGTTGTTTTTAAAAAAAAATATTTGTGTGCATTTTTAAGTGTTTGTTTGCTTTTTCTCATGAATGGGTATTGGTGTGTGCATAGATAGCCTGGGGGAAGTGGGGCCATTGACGGTCCTGCCCCCCCTGATTTGGCTGACACCTATCTATAACTTGCATGGCCCCATCAGCTGCTTAAAGATGCAGCTGCGTCCTTTGTTGAATGCATGTTTCAGACCGTCATCAAAAGGCACGATTGAATCACTTTAAAGCCAATGCAACCGTGCAAGTAGTCAGAACCCAACAGAAGGTGGGCCTGTGTGTTTTCAGTGCCAGGGCCGATTTTTAGTCCCAGTCCGACCCTGCTATCTGGTATTACTGTGACTTACCATCTGCACTTCAATCCTATCTGGCTTTACCGTATTTTACAATATGCAATCAGTCCTATCTGTTATTGCTGTGCTTTACCATCTGCACTACAGTCCTCTCTGTTATTGCTGTGCTTTACCTACCATCTGCACTCCAGTTCTCGCTGTTATTGCTTTGCTTTACCATCTGCACTCCAGTCCTATCTGTTATTGCTGTGCTTTACCATCTTCACTACAGTCCTCTCTGGTATTACTGTACTTTACTATCTGCAATCCAGTCAGAGCCGGCACGATGCACTCCGCGGGGGGATGCGCCATATCCAGGCGCCATGCTGGATAGACGCCTCCGCTTACCCCTACTTTTCAGAGCTGACATTTAGCCATATCTGTGACAACTGTGAGAGCCAGCGCCGGTCCTCAATAAAGCGACACCAGCCTGTGATGTAGGTAGATGCTAGATCCAAGTGGGCTAAATGACCTCTTCTTATGTTTAGCCCATGTGACCAGTCACCTGAGGGCAACATTTTTTTTTTTTTGCAGAGGGGTGCCAGACATGCTATCACTGGCCCTGAATCCAGTTGTATCCAGCATTACTGTGCTTTAAAATCTGCACTCCATTCCTGTATGGTATTACTGTGCTTTACCATCTGCACTCCACTTCTTTCTGTTATTGCTGTGCTTTACCATCTGCACTCCAGTCCTATCTGTTATTGCTGTGCTTTACCATCTGCACTTCAGTCCTATCTGACATTACTGTGATTTACCATCTGCACTCCAGTCCTATCTGTTATTACTGTGCTTTACCATCTGCACTCCAGTCCTATCTGGTATTACTGTGCTTTACCATCTACACTCCCGTCCTATCTGTTATTACTGTGCTTTACCATCTGCACTCCAGTCCTATCTGTTATTACTGTGCTTTACCATTTGTTCTCCAGTCCTAAGAAAACAAAAATACATAAATGGATATAGCATAATAACAACATGCATAACTAAAATGAACAAATCATTAAAAGTGAGTAATTTGTCTCACAATTTTTGTTTGTCTAAAGTTTTTAATATTTCACAGTTTTTAAATTGACCGTTAATAAAGCTATATGGCATCATTTTAAACCTAATCCATGGGATCATACTGTAGGTCATATTGTAGGTTAAGCAAAGTCCTTCTTTGTTTTCTTTTTGTGTCTTTCTGCATTTTAGTTGTATCTATAATTCTGTTTATGCTTTTATGTGTTTTTGTGCATTGTATCTGCTCACCTAACTGCAAGAAAAACAATTATTACTCCATGTACATTTCCAGTATTAATTCTTAAATTAATTCTTAAATGCCGTTGAACTCACCTTGAATGACATTGCTATAAAGTAAATAAATTTCTGTTTGCAATAAAATATAATTATACTAATGGATCAGTCATTTGTATATTGGTAGCCAAATTCTATGCAAAACAAAAGTCAACTCACAGTATATTGAATAAGTCAGTGACAGCTCACATCACATCCAGACGGGTCTGAGAGGGAACCCAACAAACAACAGCTTCAACAAAATAATATCATCCTTTACAGAAGATATGATTTATTTTATATTGTTCTGGATCTTTGATGCTATTAGGTTACTCTTAATATTTATTGGATCACTTCTCAATGGATTTATTGTGACAAAAAACCTTGTTTGTTGGCTGAGGGGACAAATTCTTCAACCTATTGACATCATCATCACCAGCCTGGGAACGATGAGACTCATTTACCTGCTATTCTGTCTCTTTTGCCATGTGGCATTGAACACTGTTCAAAATATTGATGTGATGACCGTTAGATTATATACTTCCACTATTGCAAGACATGTGCAGTTCTGCAGTCTGTGGTGGGGGACCATCCTTTGTGTCTTCTACTGTTTATCTGTTATTGCTGTGCTTTACCATCTGCACTCCAGTCCTATCTGTTATTGCTGTGCTTTACCATTTGCACTCCAGTCCTATCTGTTATGTCTGTGCTTTACCATGTGCACTCAAGTCCTATCTGTTATTTCTGTGCTTTAACATCTGCACTCCAGTCCTATCTGACATTACTGTGCTTTACCATCTGTACTCCAGTCCTATCTGACATTACTGTGCTTTACCATCTGTACTCCAGTCCTATCTGGCATTAATGTGCTTTACCATCTGCACTCCAGTCCTATCTGACATTAATGTGCTTTATAGCAAGAAAAACAATTATTACTCCATGTAGAGTTACAGTATTAATTCTTAAATTAATTCTTAAATGCCGTTGAACTCACCTTGAATGACATTGCTATAAAGTAAATACATTTCTGTTTGCAATAAAATATAATTATACTAATGGATCAGTCATATGTATATTGGTAGCCAAATTCTATGCAAAACAAAAGTCAACTCACAGTATATTGAATAAGTCAGTGACAGCTCACATCACATCCAGACGGGTCTGAGAGGGAACCCAACAAACAACAGCTTCAACAAAATAATATCATCCTTTACAGAAGATATGATTTATTTTATATTGTTCTGGATCTTTGATGCTATTAGGTTACTCTTAATATTTATTGGATCACTTCTCAATGGATTTATTGTGACAAAAAACCTTGTTTGTTGGCTGAGGGGACAAATTCTTCAACCTATTGACATCATCATCACCAGCCTGGGAACGATGAGACTCATTTACCTGCTATTCTGTCTCTTTTGCCATGTGGCATTGAACACTGTTCAAAATATTGATGTGATGACCGTTAGATTATATACTTCCACTATTGCAAGACATGTGCAGTTCTGCAGTCTGTGGTGGGGAACCGTCCTCTGTGTCTTCTACTGTTTGAAGATCACAAATTACAGCAACAGATTGTTCCTGAGGCTTAAGATGAACATCTCCAGGGTGGTCCCCTGGCTGCTTCTGATGACCATGGTGGTGTCTTTTCTCTCCAGTCTGCCATATACATATTTTTCCCACCATCCACAGTACATGAATTCTACCAATGACGATAACAGCTCTAATATTGAATATGTCAGGACCTATTTCTTATACAATTTCACCATCTTCTTCACTGGATCCATCATCCCATTCCTCATATTTTGTGTGGCCATTGGGCTCCTGATTGTATCACTCCTGAAACACACCAGAAATATCAGTAGCAAAGACTCAGGATTCTCTAATATCCAACATAAGGCTCACATAAAGGCTATATGTAATATGCTCTCCTTTCTCTTCTTTTATCTTCTGAATTTTATCAGTTTAAACTTAATATATGCAAACTTTGAAAATCCCTTATACTATTTAATAGGCTATGTATGTTCATTTGTCCACCCAAGCCTGCACTCTATTGCATTAATAGTCGGCAATGGAAAACTGAAGAAGTCTATGCTTGCAATTCTCTGCTGTAAAAGACAAAAGCCTTCATCTCAGTGAATGCCGTCATGGGATCTGATCAACAGTGTAGTAGCTTGGAAACGGATGTAGACTTTTGATCCAGTCTTCCATTTTTGATGCCTGACCCTCTACCTTAAGACTTCCTCATTGTCCTCACTTTAAAATGCAGACAGGAAGGCAGGGGTGTGGGGGGGAAAAGTGACAGATATGGGCACTATAGAAATAATGCGGGGCCAGTCTGCAGAGACAGGAGTTGGCAGAAGCAGTCAGGATTAAAGGCAGACCTGGGCGAGACTGCTGTCTGATAGAAGAAGTTGGCGGCTTTCAGCTTAAAACAGCGCTCGGCTGATCACTGCAGCGCTATTCATACATACAATCATACATGGAGTGCCAAGCCCTGTTATAAGCTGTCAGCCTCTGATAGCTTGCTTATAATGCAGAAAAGGCAGCTGCCACCGGCCCCCCTCTCCTCCTGGACCATTGCACCCCCTGTAGTTACGCCCCTGCAGCATGGAAGTTTGGACACGGCAGAGGGTGCTTAGAACGCCATCACTGTACAATTTAACCCCCCCCCCCCTATATAGCTTAATCAGTCTCCGTAATCTCAGCCCATCCTGCGCTGTCATCAGAAATACTCCTCGGATTGAAATCAAGATCCAAAGGACCCACATCCATACTGTGAATTCGATATGTGCGTGGTAGCAAAACTTGGGCTTTTCCAGTCATAGCTATTGGAAAGTGTGGATTTTGTTGAAGTCTGTATCCATTGCAAGAAGTTTTTTTTTGGTGACATCTATATTAACAACAGCTGCAGTTGATCTGAATTTAATTGCTTAAATTAGGTTTTTTTTATTTGTGTTTAGAATTTTTTTTAAATTTCTTTTTCTGCTGATTATAGCCTGTGTGCAATAAGTAATGTAATCCTTATCTGCATGAAGTACAGGCCTCCAACAACGCAGCTAACCGCCGCTATCTCTTCGTCTGTACTACCAGTCCCTCAGCTCCAATCAGTGGCTTTCAGTGACTTTTTTGTATACAATAGGACTGCTGCCAGGTCTCCATTATCCCACTTACCACCCAATTTGTGACCCACCTATCGTTTACCTTCAGTTAGGGGTCTCCACACACCTCTATCCTACAGGAACTGTCATTTACCCCACACCCACATATATCACTGACACTATACCATATCCTGGGCTTTACCCCCCTTTCCCCCCCCCTCACTTTTTCCCGGTTTATCCCCATCCCCCTCCCCCTCACTTTACCATATCCACCCACCACTACTTACTGACCCCGTGGATCATTCCCCGTTTTTCCCTTGTCCCATGTAAATACAGCAGCACCTGCCACTACCCCTACCAGCCAACCCGATACGAGCGCCATCCTCTCTATATTACCTTCTAAGAATTGCTGGCTAGAAAGCTGATTGTGTGTTTAATAATGTAACTCTGCAAACTTGAATCTTTTAGATGGTAAATGTATTTAGTATCATTTGTTTATTCTCCACATGACATAATAGCAACATATTGCAGTTAGGATTGTTGTTATAGATTAATAAAAACAACGCAATATAAAAACATTTACATCAGATTAATGCTTTGTGTATGTATCAGATTGTTGTACATATTTGAATTGTGCTTTATGTATTTTTATGTGTGCAATATATACTTTTACCCTGATTCACTAATATTAGACCGTATCTATACCTACACTGCCACTGGGCTTGTATCTCAGATCCCTGCAGCATCTTAACTACCGTTAGGGTGAGGGGGAGGTCATGCCCCTCACTTATATGGAGATACTCTTACCAGACTCCACCTTAAGATTTCCATACCATGACCACTTAAGTTGGGACTGTTCAGAAATCAAGATAGTGCATAGCCCGTACTGTACAATCTACATATCGCCCACCTACCACAGAGTGGAACCACTTCTACTTCCTGCAAGTTGTACATCGCCATAATGGGCGCTTTCCAAAAAGGGGCGTTTTCTAATCACTAGTATGTAAGTGTGATTGATTGCACATACTTCGGTCCACTGTTATTGGACCGGATTCAGAGTTGCATTTTTCCAAAGTACGCAATTATACGCACGCACGTAGCAAGCCAACACCCACCAACACCCATGACTCTCCCCTCTCATGGCCATGCTATCATAGACTTACACTTCCTTAGAGAACCTCTGACTTAACGTGTGTACATACGTGCGTATATGTATGCCATACGTGCGATTCAATCTAACCGCACCCTCAAAGGCTCATTTAAATGCCCCTCCACCCTCTTTCATGTAACTTTTAAATTTACGGATAAAAACCACGCCCCTCCGTACGTATGTCCCTAGGTGCGATTCACAAGTCCGTGCCTAAAGTACTTACATGCGTAAATACTACGAAATGTGCGTGGATTTACTACGCGCAGTAAATCCACTCCTAAAAATACGCACGCAATCCGCCGTAAAAACAGATATGTAAATATGGTCCATTTTCTTTATAACTATTAAACATGTTTTTAATGAGTGGATTATGCTCTGTGCTTATGCAGTGGAAATGGCTATGACATTAGCCAGGGCCGATGCTAGGGTGTTCGGCGCCTCCCTGCAAACTTTAAATTTGTGCCTCCCTGTTTAACAATTTGTCATTACAGTTACTAGAGTATAGTATCCATGTAAGCATCATAAAACACAATCTTGTAAGCATAATAAAAGAAAGCAAATCATAGCCACTACTATACAATACAGGCAGCATTCTAGTCTCCACTATACAATACAGGCAGCATTCTAATCTCCACTATACAATACAGGCAGCATTCTAATCTCCACTATACAATACAGGCAGCATTCTAATCTCCACTATACAATACAGGCAGCATTCTAGTCTCCACTATACAATAAAAGCAGCATTCTAATCTCCACTATACAATACAGGCAGCATTCTAATCTCCACTATACAATACAGGCAGCATTCTAATCTCCACTATACAATACAGGCAGCATTCTAATCTCCACTATACAATACAGGCAGCATTCTAATCTCCACTATACAATACAGGCAGCATTCTAATCTCCACTATACAATACAGGCAGCATTCTAATCTCCACTATACAATACAGGCAGCATTCTAATCTCCACTATACAATACAGGCAGCATTCTAATCTCCACTATACAATACAGGCAGCATTCTAATCTCCACTATACAATACAGGCAGCATTCTAATCTCCACTATACAATACAGGCAGCATTCTAATCTCCACTATACAATACAGGCAGCATTCTAATCTCCACTATACAATACAGGCAGCATTCTAATCTCCACTATACAATACAGGCAGCATTCTAATCTCCACTATACAATACAGGCAGCATTCTAATCTCCACTATACAATACAGGCAGCATTCTAATCTCCACTATACAATACAGGCAGCATTCTAATCTCCACTATACAATACAGGCAGCATTCTAATCTCCACTATACAATACAGGCAGCATTCTAATCTCCACTATACAATACAGGCAGCATTCTAATCTCCACTATACAATACAGGCAGCATTCTAATCTCCACTATACAATACAGGCAGCATTCTAATCTCCACTATACAATACAGGCAGCATTCTAATCTCCACTATACAATACAGGCAGCATTCTAATCTCCACTATACAATACAGGCAGCATTCTAATCTCCACTATACAATACAGGCAGCATTCTAATCTCCACTATACAATACAGGCAGCATTCTAATCTCCACTATACAATACAGGCAGCATTCTAATCTCCACTATACAATACAGGCAGCATTCTAATCTCCACTATACAATACAGGCAGCATTCTAATCTCCACTATACAATACAGGCAGCATTCTAATCTCCACTATACAATACAGGCAGCATTCTAATCTCCACTATACAATACAGGCAGCATTCTAATCTCCACTATACAATACAGGCAGCATTCTAATCTCCACTATACAATACAGGCAGCATTCTAATCTCCACTATACAATACAGGCAGCATTCTAATCTCCACTATACAATACAGGCAGCATTCTAATCTCCACTATACAATACAGGCAGCATTCTAATCTCCACTATACAATACAGGCAGCATTCTAATCTCCACTATACAATACAGGCAGCATTCTAATCTCCACTATACAATACAGGCAGCATTCTAATCTCCACTATACAATACAGGCAGCATTCTAATCTCCACTATACAATACAGGCAGCATTCTAATCTCCACTATACAATACAGGCAGCATTCTAATCTCCACTATACAATACAGGCAGCATTCTAATCTCCACTATACAATACAGGCAGCATTCTAATCTCCACTATACAATACAGGCAGCATTCTAATCTCCACTATACAATACAGGCAGCATTCTAATCTCCACTATACAATACAGGCAGCATTCTAATCTCCACTATACAATACAGGCAGCATTCTAATCTCCACTATACAATACAGGCAGCATTCTAATCTCCACTATACAATACAGGCAGCATTCTAATCTCCACTATACAATACAGGCAGCATTCTAATCTCCACTATACAATACAGGCAGCATTCTAATCTCCACTATACAATACAGGCAGCATTCTAATCTCCACTATACAATACAGGCAGCATTCTAATCTCCACTATACAATACAGGCAGCATTCTAATCTCCACTATACAATACAGGCAGCATTCTAATCTCCACTATACAATACAGGCAGCATTCTAATCTCCACTATACAATACAGGCAGCATTCTAATCTCCACTATACAATACAGGCAGCATTCTAATCTCCACTATACAATACAGGCAGCATTCTAATCTCCACTATACAATACAGGCAGCATTCTAATCTCCACTATACAATACAGGCAGCATTCTAATCTCCACTATACAATACAGGCAGCATTCTAATCTCCACTATACAATACAGGCAGCATTCTAATCTCCACTATACAATACAGGCAGCATTCTAATCTCCACTATACAATACAGGCAGCATTCTAATCTCCACTATACAATACAGGCAGCATTCTAATCTCCACTATACAATACAGGCAGCATTCTAATCTCCACTATACAATACAGGCAGCATTCTAATCTCCACTATACAATACAGGCAGCATTCTAATCTCCACTATACAATACAGGCAGCATTCTAATCTCCACTATACAATACAGGCAGCATTCTAATCTCCACTATACAATACAGGCAGCATTCTAATCTCCACTATACAATACAGGCAGCATTCTAATCTCCACTATACAATACAGGCAGCATTCTAATCTCCACTATACAATACAGGCAGCATTCTAATCTCCACTATACAATACAGGCAGCATTCTAATCTCCACTATACAATACAGGCAGCATTCTAATCTCCACTATACAATACAGGCAGCATTCTAATCTCCACTATACAATACAGGCAGCATTCTAATCTCCACTATACAATACAGGCAGCATTCTAATCTCCACTATACAATACAGGCAGCATTCTAATCTCCACTATACAATACAGGCAGCATTCTAATCTCCACTATACAATACAGGCAGCATTCTAATCTCCACTATACAATACAGGCAGCATTCTAATCTCCACTATACAATACAGGCAGCATTCTAATCTCCACTATACAATACAGGCAGCATTCTAATCTCCACTATACAATACAGGCAGCATTCTAATCTCCACTATACAATACAGGCAGCATTCTAATCTCCACTATACAATACAGGCAGCATTCTAATCTCCACTATACAATACAGGCAGCATTCTAATCTCCACTATACAATACAGGCAGCATTCTAATCTCCACTATACAATACAGGCAGCATTCTAATCTCCACTATACAATACAGGCAGCATTCTAATCTCCACTATACAATACAGGCAGCATTCTAATCTCCACTATACAATACAGGCAGCATTCTAATCTCCACTATACAATACAGGCAGCATTCTAATCTCCACTATACAATACAGGCAGCATTCTAATCTCCACTATACAATACAGGCAGCATTCTAATCTCCACTATACAATACAGGCAGCATTCTAATCTCCACTATACAATACAGGCAGCATTCTAATCTCCACTATACAATACAGGCAGCATTCTAATCTCCACTATACAATACAGGCAGCATTCTAATCTCCACTATACAATACAGGCAGCATTCTAATCTCCACTATACAATACAGGCAGCATTCTAATCTCCACTATACAATACAGGCAGCATTCTAATCTCCACTATACAATACAGGCAGCATTCTAATCTCCACTATACAATACAGGCAGCATTCTAATCTCCACTATACAATACAGGCAGCATTCTAATCTCCACTATACAATACAGGCAGCATTCTAATCTCCACTATACAATACAGGCAGCATTCTAATCTCCACTATACAATACAGGCAGCATTCTAATCTCCACTATACAATACAGGCAGCATTCTAATCTCCACTATACAATACAGGCAGCATTCTAATCTCCACTATACAATACAGGCAGCATTCTAATCTCCACTATACAATACAGGCAGCATTCTAATCTCCACTATACAATACAGGCAGCATTCTAATCTCCACTATACAATACAGGCAGCATTCTAATCTCCACTATACAATACAGGCAGCATTCTAATCTCCACTATACAATACAGGCAGCATTCTAATCTCCACTATACAATACAGGCTTACAGTTAGTGTAACTTCTGGAAGCATGTGCTGTGTATACCATACACAGTGCCAGATTTACTAAGCTGCAGGTTTGGAAAAGTGGAGATGTTGCCCATAGCAACCAATCAGATTCTAGCTCTCACTTTCCTATTCCGTACTAGAGAATGTCAGCTTGAATCTGATTGGTTGCTATGGGCAACATCTTCACTTTTCCAAATCCTCAGCTTAGTAAATATGTCCCATAGTCTGTGTCTGCTGCTGTGCATGCTGTATAAACCCTGTGTGATCCTGTATCCTGTACTGTATACTGTATTAATGTTATACTGCTGCAGAGCCTCTCTGTTGTTTCGATACATCTGTTAAATGCATTAAACCTGCAGCTCCTATTTCAATAAACAAATAACTGGTTAAGTGCATTTTCTGTGTGTATTCATCTCCATCCCCACACCCGCTGTCCCTATCACATATACATCTTCTCTGCCCAACATTTAAGAATTAATATGATACAGAGAGGTTTTATAACTTCATATATTTTATCACACATATATAAAATATATTTTATATTATTTAACTGAGAGATGCAATCTATAGAGCAACCAAAATGGTCCTATCTATAAAAGCATAGAATTCTGTATAGTTTAGTATATTCACAAGCGACTCGGCACCTGATTTAGTTACAGGGGCCCAATTTTATTTGTGATAAACATTTTTCTCTTATTACATTATGGGACCATATTCACAGATGTGTGTGTATAAAGCACGCACATATGTGGCAAGGTAACACCCATGACAATCCCCTCACACGGACGGTCTTTTGATGACTTACGTGTTCATAGGGCAACCTTAACTCTACGTGTGTAGTTACGTGCGTATTTTCCTTCCGTATGTGCGTACATAAAAAACCGCACCCATATTAGTCCATTTAAATACCTCTCTCCACCCACTTTCTAATCGACGCACGTACGGAAAACAACCCAGACCCTCCATTTGTATATCACTAAAAGCTTCAGTTACTAAAAATCGCTTTTGGACAGGCATCACGGCGATTTTGCCGCAATTTTTTTTTAATTCACGGCATTTACTAAGCCGCGCTTTTATTGGCGATTTATAATCGCTGTTGATGTTCATCGATTTTTCCTTGGAGAAATTGCTATGCTTTTGTGTTTAAAAGCACGGCAATTGCCCATGGAAAAATCGCCATCCATGATAAAAACCCTTATAGTGCTGCTGCAGCTAGTACTATAAGGCACAGCATAGCCATGTGTTTCTAGCCATGCTGTGCCTTATAGTACTATAAGCGACAGCATGGCAAGGGTTAATGTCATGGTATGCTCGGGCCATGTAAAAAAAAAACATTACACAAAATACATCAACATTCTTTACAGTAAAAAACATAACATACACAAACATACATTAAAAGTACATAATGTGTCCCCCATAGAATTATTTAAACTACATGTGGCCACTCTGTAAAAATCCCCTATGTGTTGAAGTGTTAAAAAAATAAAGTGCATTATATACTCACTGTTCTGCAGTTATCTATCTTGGGATACCTTGCTTGAAAATCAGGAGCTGTGGCAGGAAGAACAGGACATCTTGATAGCAGATCTGTTCCTGTTAATTGCAGATCCTGTCCACTTGCTTGAAGATGTTTATCTCTTAATTGAAGTTCTGCTTCCTCCTCTTCTGCAGTTGACGCGGCGTCCTCCTTCTTCCTCTTCTGGGATTCCGTCGCTAATGACCATGCAGTCACTAGAGGGCCCCCTTTTATAGTGTCTGTGACGTCACTTACACAGATCTTTCTCTGGACAGATTATAAACATGCCCCTCTGTATGGATATTCCCACGTGCGATTCACAAGTCCATGCCTAATGGACTACCATACGTAAAATCAACGTAGATTGCGTAAATTTAGTTACTATGCATCGTAAAAATACGCACGGAACTACCCGAAAAAAACGGATCTCTGAATACAGTTCAGCATGGCTAAAAACACATGACCATGCTGTGCCTTATAGTACTAGCTGCAGCAGCATGATAAGGGTTTTGTGCATGATGCGCTTTACATTTTTAACAGGATAAAAACATGTCAATGATGTTGACATGTGATTTTCAGCTTAAGTGTGTGTCGCTTTCAATGAAAGCGCCACACACAGAGGATAAACTAAAGGCGACTATGTAAAATCACCTTTAGTGAAGCTGGCAATTCCTATGTGTTGAATGGCAAACATCGAGACGGTTTTTTTGTCTGCGATGTTTGGCTTGTTGATTTTACTAGAAGGCTAATGTCCCGGGACTTTGCCTTTAGTGAATGCGGTGATGGCATAATCACCAGCAAAGTCCCAGGACTTTGGTCATTTTTAGCAAAAGCGACCTTAGTAAATGAGGGCCTAAGTCTGATTTACAAATCCGTGCAAAATGGACTTCCGTGCCTAAATCCTATGTAGCTTGTTTAAAAAAAGTGTGAATCCGTCCCTTAAAGTCGAAAACAAAAATATCATATCTCGATTTTAAATTAAAATAAACGTTTAATATAATAATCACTCTGTTTTAGATTTTTTTTTAATCTCTGCTGGATGACAACATAACATTAAACTGTTCTTTTCCACAAAGTAGATCTATAATAATGTTCCGTAATTCACAGCCTCTGGCCAAATGATATCCATGGAGGATTATTGTGGATCACTGTGTAAATACAGTCCCTCCCTGCATCGTGCTCTTCCTGGCGAACACCTGCTCCAGACACACGCATCTCCTTGGCGCCTGTTCTCAGGGGATGTACTGGTCCTGTGACAGGTCAGTGCCCGTCGTTCCCTAGGATATTTGCAATATAGGAGAAATGAAGCACGGGACACCACTCTACAGTGCAGGTAATATTTATTAGAATCCCACACATTCGAACTTTAGGTATCCAAGTCGAACCGAGCCATGCCTTGGTTCTTTCTACCAAATTTGAATCTGTTTCGAGCCTTGTATTTCCTGCTTCCTGCCTCTGACAGGAAGTATCACATGACTGTGATCAGCCAATCATGGGGGCTGAGCATAAGTCAGCCTTATGGAGACTTTTTTTTTTCTACAACTTTATTGAGCTGAGTGGAAAAACTGAAGAGAATGCCTGGGATTAGTGAAATCAATAGTGCAACTATAGTGGGTAATAGGGTTGCAGTTGCTATGGGGCAACTATCTCCCCTGCACTCACCTTTTATCCAATCCCTTCTATTAGCTGCTCCCCTGTAGCCCCTGAAGAAACAGTCCTCACATGCCAATGCTGGAGCTACCCAAGGTAAGAAAGATCACAGCTAGACTGTCAGTGACCCAGTGGCTCACCCTTGGAGGGATTCTGGTAGCCCATAAACACCCCCAAAATGATTATTTAATAAAAAAGAAAGCTTAACTTTAAAAGGGGCGTGGTTTTATTGGCTTGTTTGCTAGACAGGCATACAAGAGGATTCCCAGTACAGGGCAGTTACCATAACCAGGGAGCAAGTTTCCCAAAATGTTTTACATGAAGGGACAGTGTAAGGGGTCCATGTCTCCATCAGTGTCACACTCAGACAGTAGTCATGCACATAGGCAGGAGTGATCAGCCAATAGGGCGACAAGGCTGCAGGAATGATCAGCCAATAGGGTGACAAGGCTGCAGCCACTCATACAAGTGCTAAGAGCCATTAACCCTTAGGGCAGTGTTGGCTAACCTGTGGCACTCTAGGTTTTGTGAAACTATGAGTCTAAGCATGCCATAACTGCAAAAGCATAGCGGATACCTGACAAAGCATGCTGGGTAATTTCCCAACACCTGGAGTGCCACAGGTTAGCCAACATTGCCTTAGGGCCAGATTTACTAAGATGCTGGTTTGGAAAAGCGGTGTTGTTGCCTATAGCAACCAAGTAGATTCTAGCTTTCACTTTCTATTTACATACTAGAGAATGTGAGCTAAAATCTGTAACATCTTCACTTTTCCAAACCTGCAGCTTAGTAAATCTGGCCCTAGTCTGCTAAAAATTACTAGGAATATACTGGTTAATAGCAGCTTATGTATTCCTCACCCTACAGCAAGTAATGTTCACACTTTTCCTCTTTTATGACCGGTGCACAAGGCAAGGGGAATTTGTACAAAAAACAAGACATGGCCTGGCACTCTAGCCATTACTCAGTTACTAATCATGAACTTCTATCTTTAAAATAAAAATCAGAGAATTAGTTACAAATATCTGCAGATACGTGATAAGCTGTTCGCCACTTACAAGGCTTCTCTGCTGAACAGTTCTAACTCTAATCTTAACTCTAAATAGAGCCCCAACTTTGGGTCACATATCCAATATCTTTCTAAACCAAGAGCATGATATTTGTAACTAATTCTCTGATTTTTATTTTAAAGATAGAAGTTCATGATTAGTAACTGAGTAATGGCTAGAGTGCCAGGCCATGTCTTGTTTTTTGTAAAAATTCCCCTTGCCTTGTGACAAAACCAAAATCAAAACATTTTTTTTTTTTTACACAACCAAAACACGACGAAGATTTAGAACCAAAACCAAAACACGGGGGTTGGCGCTCATCTCTAATATTTATTAATAAAAGTGCACAGTAAAAACAATTTCATGGGATACTCACAAACAAATATGAAGACACATATAGATGTCTTTTAATTCATGTACAATAGTTAACAATTCCCCTGGCCACACTGGATATTGTTCCGATAGGCATCTAATCTGGGGCAGTCAATCACCATATAATCTTAAACACGTTTTGATCTTACATCAATCTTTCTCAAGGCTTACTACCATCTTTAATCATGGAGTCTATTTATGCCCTGGGTGCTTCTTCTACACCCCATATCATTAACATACTGTGTGTGATTGGATGGATTTAAAATACCAGACTGTGAAAATTTCTATTCTGTAGTATTCTAGTATCCCCACTCATATGGAATCCATTTGTGGAAAAAAACACTATTATATAAAGTGACTAACTGTAATAAATCTTTATAAAGAGCCAATGCTTGAGGCTCACATTGCCTTTCTGCAGTATATTAGAGTGCAGTGGAATGAGATAAAATCCATGGGCCTGATCCAGACCTACGTCGATGCGCTGTGCTTACTAAAGCACAGTGTTTCGGCATGCACTTGCCCCCCGACATTCCCCCCTGTCCCAGCGTATTTACCCTTGCTTACGCCGGCTAAAGGTTACCCTAACCTTAGCCGGCATAAGCGAGGGTAAATACGCTGTGACCAGAGCATATTTACTAAAACCCCTCCTTCCCTCATTACACTACCTCCCCCTGCCTACCTACACTAACCTTACGCCAGCCAACGTCTGGCTGGCGCATGCGCAGAATGTCTTTTCAGCCGTTCTTACACTGCCGCCCGCCGTAAATACGGCGAGCAGCGTAGGTCTGGTTCAGCCCCCATGTTCGTAACAAAACATATATAAATTTTGCAATATTTCCATAAAATACATAAATAAAATCCTTAAAAATATATAAAGCAATTGCAGCAGGTAATAGACAATATAAAAAAAATTACCACTGATTAATAATATAAAATATTGTACTGTAAAACATTACTATATATGGAGGTATACTTTAAACTTGTGCGCTTATGCAGTAAAAAAAAAAAAAAAAAGCCCCCTTGTGAGTATATATACAGAAAACATATTTGTAACCACAATACAAAAGAAGTGCAGCTTTGTGACTTCTTGCTGTTCCCGTGAAACAACCCACAAACACACACTTGTGCACAATGCTCTAGGTCCCATTTCCCCCTCCTTGTGTGTCTTTACCAAAATTGCACTCACCTCTTAGGTGTCTTGTTAATCAACATATCAAAATGGGGAATTTCTATAGCAAGAGTTTTTTACACTCGAAACGCGTCAGGGTTATTTGTGGGAGTTGTATCCACTTCCCAGCTGATCACACCAGTCTCCTTTCCAAACAGAAAAAAATTATTTTGAATAAAAAAATTCAGTGCTCTGTTTATGATACGGACAACTTCAAAATACATTTTTACAAAAACTCTAGCAGCTTACCTAGGATGACCAACCCTTATAACAAGTCAAAATCAAGAAAGAATGGAAGCGCTCAGAAATTTAGCAAATTTTCCAAAGTGGAAACAGACATAGTACATCACACATAGGGGCCAAGAGTCTGTATCGGTGCTATGAGTAAGCACTTCTGTGGGGATACGTAGAGGACAGAAATGAATAGGGGTTTGTGGTTTGCTATCCCAAAGGGGAGAAAAACTACAGATATTTGGAGTTCCCTTATAGTATATGGATAGTTAAGGTAGCCCTATGGCACTCTTAAGTGCCTTAAGGTACCTAAAAACAGGGGGCAGATTAGGGGCTGCACGAGTGGGTTAGATGCAGATCTGCAGCACCTAACTCACTCTTAGGTGTGAATCTGGTCCATGATGATTGTGTGAACTTTGTGTAAGTGGAGTGGATACTGTGGTGGAGCCGGGTAGACAGAGGGGACGAATTTTTACACAGACATTGATATTTTACGTGCTATGTAACAAGACACTCAGAAGGTGAGTGAAATACTGGTGGAGAGGCTGATCATTACCTTATCCTGTCACACTGGGTTGGTGGTTGTTTTTTCTACTTTTGTTGTCTAGAATATAAGAGAAAGAAAGAAAGAAAGAAAGAAAGAAAGAAAGAAAGAAAGAAAGAAAGAAAGAAAGAAAGAAAGAAAGAAAATAAAAACCGTTAATAACACTTATTCTTCCACTCATTTTTTTACATAGATTGAACTGATTATATTTACATAATACTTGATAAACATATAAGAATATTTATGATTAATTTTTTAATGATAGAGGATACGGATCCCCCCTAAACTAACAGATTCATTTATATAGGAGGTTTCATGGCCAGTGTACCATATTGATGATTTTGTATCACAAGTGGATAGTGTTCTTGGGTTCAAAAGATTTTTAATATCTTCCTACTATTCTATCTTTTATCATTATTTCGCTTTTTTCAAATAATAACTAATAACTGTTAAGTTTTAAATAACTAACTTGGGACACTTATTTCAAATACCCGAGAGTGTCAACTTCAAACAAGCATTTTTCTGTCTTCTTATGAGTAATTTTGAGTTATTATTTTGATGCTTGTAGGAGCACCACATTCCTGCCTTAATGTTAGGGTATTCACCAAATTTGATAAATAGGAGGGGTATTTGTTATACACATTCCTTCTAATGATATTCTAGTGTGGGAATATCCCCCTTTGCATACAAAATATTTTGCCCCTGAGCTTACAACTGTCAGTTACTATGGTAACGACATTTGTTAAAGTGAAAAATGTTTTTTAAACATCAGTTTATCAATTAAAACCAGGTGAGTGATAATTGAAAGCTCAGGGGCAAAGTATAACGTACCTCATGGAAGAGGTCATGTTAGAGAGTATGTAATTTTATATGGAATGCTTATCAATATATACATTCTTAATCAAAATGGCCACTGTCCACAAGGTACTGTTCGTATGTTGAAAAAACCTTGGCTATGACATCATCATTGGTACCACCCCTACCTAGAAAAAGAGGTTGCCTTGTGTGAGGAAGACACACTCATTAAGACACACTCACATAGACACACACACATTCAAAGACACACACATGCAATAGAATTTAACCGGTCAAAAATATATTTATCCACTTTAAGAATGTAAAAACATGAAAACATAATTTTTATTGTAAATCTACAACTTAGAAAGAACAAAGACTATTTCAACTTTAAAACCAATTTAACTTCCATAATTTTAATTCTTAATAAAAAAAAAGACAAAAAATCAATTTGTTTATTTTAGTTGTCTGTCTCTTTTATTCTGTTTATATTCTGGTATTTATTAAGCTTTTATGTGTTTTTGTGCAATGTATACACTCACATAGGAAGGTTACTACAAAAATGTTTTAGTTGTTTAATTCCTGAATACACGACTAGCTAAATTCACCTTGAATGACATTGTTGAAAATTTTGGATCGGTCATTTGTTTATTGGTAATCAAATATTATGCAAAACATAAAGATAAATATATTGAATAAGTCAGTGACAGTCAGTGACAGCTCCGATCACATTTAGACGGGTTTGAAGCAGCTTCAACAAAAGAATGTCATCCTTTACAGAAGAATTGATTTTTACTATATTGATTTGGATCTTAATAATTATAGGCTCACTTCTCAATGGATTTATTGTGACAAAAAACCTTGTTTGTTGGCTGAAGGGACAAATTCTTCAACCCGTTGACATCATCATCACCAACCTGGGAACAGTGAGACTCATTCTTCTGCTGTTCTGTCTCTTTTACCAGGTGGCATTGAGCAATATTAGGAATATTGATTTGATGACTGTTACATTATATACGTCCACTATTGCAAAACATGCGTTATTCTGCAATCTGTGGTGGGGAACCATCCTCTGTGTTTTCTACTGTGTGAAGATCCCAAATTACAGCAACAGATTGTTCCTGAGGCTTAAGATAAATATCTCCAGGATGGTCCCCTGGCTGCTTCTGATGACCATGGTGGTGTCTTTTCTCTCCAGTCTGTCATATACATATTTTTTCCCCCAACTTCAGCACATGAATTCTACCAATGACAATAACAGCTTAAATATTGAAAATGCCAGGATCTATTTCTCATACGAATCCATCATCATGTTCACTGGATCCATCATCCCATTCCTCATATTTTGTGTGGCCATTAGTCTCCTAATTGTTTTACTCCTACAACACAGTAGAAATATCAGAAACAAAGACTCAGGATTCTCTAATATCCAAAGTAAAGTTCACATCAAGGCTTTATATAATATGCTCTCTTTTCTCTTACTTTATCTACTGAATTTTATAAGTATCAACTTAATATTTGTACGCTTTGAAAATCCATTATACTTTATAATAAACTATTCATGTTCATTTGTTCACCCAAGCCTACACTCTATTGTAGTAATTGTCAGCAATGGAAAACTGAAGAAGTCTATTCTATCAATTCTCTGCTATACAGGACAAAGGACCTGATTCAGACTTAAAAAGGAGCTTGAAATTAAGGACCTGATTCAGAGATTAAAAATAAGAGAGGAATAAACCATGTTACACACAGTATTACCTCGGCCTCCCCTTTATGT
>WWET01006281.1:43415-73022 GCA_011038615.1 Limnodynastes dumerilii
ACCACGATCATCGGCATACCTGTACTTCAAGTTCCCCCTAACATAGAGCTTCCTGTGGAAGGAGAGCCAAGCAACATCCCTGAGCTTCAGGGGTATCCTCTCGTCAGTGAAGAGAGCTATACCCTCCGTGCAGACATCACTCGGGCAGTCCTTCAGTGACAGGGGCTCCCAGAAGTAGGCCTGCAAAACTCTCCTCTCCAACTCCCTTCTAAAGGCTCTTTTGACTTTCCCCACCTCCATTCGCCATCTCCCCGTCACCTTCAAACACAGGATCATGTAGGCTGGAAGGTACCCATGCTGAACTCGAAAGCTTTTCACTGACCTTCCACTCAACCAGTCCCTGAAAAAGGGACCCACCCATGCACGGAAGCCCTCTACCCACCAAGGAGGAGTCTCCAAGACGAGACTCTTGAGATGCATGGTAAGAAAAGTGGTCAAATAAAAGGCACTGTGTTCACCATACCCAGGCCTCCTTCCCTCCTCGGTCTGTAGGTCACAATTCTCTTGATGTGATTTAGCCTATTACCCCAGAGCATCTGGAAGAAAACTGCGTATACCTTAGCCCACAAAAATTCTGGCAAAATATACACACAGCTGACATGCAAACATACTGGAAGCAGGTAAGTTTTGATCACATCCACCCTTTCCCGAAGAGACAGCCGCCATCTCTTTCAACACTCTACCTTCTCACAAGCTTCTTCCAGCCTCTCTCTCCAATTTA
Organism: Limnodynastes dumerilii; assembly: GCA_011038615.1. Lineage (NCBI taxonomy): Eukaryota > Metazoa > Chordata > Amphibia > Anura > Limnodynastidae > Limnodynastes > Limnodynastes dumerilii. The sequence continues at coordinate 44,137 of WWET01006281.1, forward strand.
GGAGGGCACAATCACCCTGTACAAATTTGATGCCTAAAATTTTAATTACAGAACTCGCACGGGGAAAAGTGTCCGGGAGGGCAAACTGCTCACCCTCCTCCCCCAACCAAAGAACTTCACTCTTCTCCTGGCTGACTACAGAACAAGAAGCTTCTGAGTATGTACAGATCACCTCTGCCACTCAACTCGCCTCTGCCACATCGGACAGGACGAAAGTGACATCATTCCGCGTAATCCACCACCTTCAACGGTTTCTCCGGGTTCAGTAGCACCCCTCTCAAAGTGTTGCCTTCCGCCCTCTGGATAAAGGGATCGATTGCTAACACATACAAGAGGGGGCATCCCTGTCTGACTCCCGAACTGACCACGAAGGAAGGGCCTACCTAACCATTAACAAGAGAGAAGCTCTCAGCCTTTCTGTATATCACCTCTAGCCAATTGACCAACCGCTCTGGAAGACCATACCGTCTAAGCAGGGCTCAGAGATACTTGTGGTTAACACGATCAAAAGCCTTAGACTGATCCAGTGCCAGCAGATATTTGGCAAGCCTCTCAGCATGACATTGCTCTATAGCCTCCCGGACACCGAGGACAGCACTAAAGCTGCCACGACCCTTCACGGTACAATGCTGAGAGGGAGTCAACAACAGCTCCGAAACAGCCGAGAGTCGGTTAAACAGTATTTTTGCCAGAATCTTATGGTCCACATTGAGAAGGGCGATGGGGCGCCAGTTCTCAATCATGGATGGGTCTTTTCCCTTAGACAGCAATATAAGGGCAGAGGTCCTCATGGAGGGAGGGAGCAAACCCTCGCCCAGGCACTCATTATAAACCTTCATGAGGTGAGGGGCCAGGACATCCGAAAAAGTCTTAAAAAATTTGGATGTCAGTCCATCCGGTCCTAGGGCCTGCTTCATAGACAGGGAGTCTATGGCAGTCCTGACCTCATCCACCGTTATATCACCATCCAAGCCATCAAGAGTACCATGCAGACAACCAATACCGGGTGTATCCCTCAGGAACTGTTCCATCTTATCTTGAATAAGTGGCTGCTCAGAGAGGAGGCTAGATTAGAAGGTTTTGATGACACCCAGGATTCCCATTCGGGATTCCTGCAGGACTCCCTGTGTGTCCATTAACCCATTCACCTCCTTACGCACAACCACCCACTTACAGCTCTGGAAGGGGTCAGGTGAGTGGTATTTGCCATAATCCTGTTCCAAAACCAAAGATGCATAACGGTCATACTGACACTCTCTCATCTTAGTCTTCACCCTGAAGATTTCCCCACCATCCCCCTGCTCCAAGATCAGGAGATCCAAATTCCTTTTTAAAGACTGGTAAGTACAGTTCTTTCTCAAGTTTCTCGTGGCTACAAGGCACCGGAAAAACTTCTGAGTTCTCTCTATGCACACTTCCCACCACTCAGGCCTACAGTAACTTGTCCCCAAAAGTGACTCCTGGGTTTGAAAGAAATCCCTGAAGGACTGTCTTACCTTCTCCTCCTGCAGGAGCTGAGAGTTCAGACGCCACAGGCCCCGCTCCTTCTGAGGGGTCTCTGAGGCACACTTGGCGGCGTAAAGACAAACGTGATCGGAGAACTCCACCGCCCTTAGCACAGGTGCCAGGGTTGCAGAACTCTCCTTAACAAAAAACCTGTCTATCCTAGACCTACACTTACCTCTAAAAAAAGTGAATCCCGTGAGGTCTGGGAAATGGCGAACATACACATCCACCAGACCTGCCTCTCTGACCATACCAACTAGAAAATTAGTGTCATAGCCAAGGGTAGTCTTTGTACCTCCACTGTCTTTGGGCCTAGTGATGGTGTTAAAATCACCTCCAAACACTATGCAGTCGGCTGACCTGTGCCCCAATTCCTGGCACCATGCACACTTGGTTTCTGGGCAGGAGAAGTGCTAACCCACATCTGTGGCAGGTTCTTGGCTGCACTGGATAAAAATACTGTACACGGTCCCTTCCAATATGTGTGGCTGAAAGCAGATGCACCAAGCCCAATCCAGAAGTCCTGAGCTTGATTATGGCTGACCAAGCCCCTCCTCATACCCCTCTGGGGCCCGGGACATTTATTAGGGGGGTCTCTATATCCGCATATTTAGAGACCCAATATGTCAGGTCCCCTTGAGGCAGAGACTCATTCCTGACCAGTAGCATAATCTTAACTTTATCCTGCCTGGTTAAGGACCTGACCAAGAACTGACTCCAAAAAGGATTTGTTTTTATATTGTCCCATTTTTGTTGAAAACTCAACATGCCCCGTACATTCAAAAAGCTGAGGTCGTACTCTTGGGAATTACTTGGATGTATACATGCATATAAATCTCTCACAGAATACCCCAATTTAAATATATTATGAATAAATATGTCACAAGAGGGCGGTGGAGAATTTTCCTTCCATTTAAATTGAATCACATTCCTCCTTTTGGGAGGCAGGCCCTGCATTAACAGGTACTGTTCTCCTACCAGTAGCTACATTAGCATATGACACAACAGGTGGATTGCTCTGAACAGGGGCAGCAACAGTAACTGACATTCTAGCCACACCTACAGGTTCAGTGATCTGATTTAAAGATGTTCCTACCCCAGGAGCTGACAACAGAGGCAAATTAACTTTCAGCCCAGAGCCTTCACCAACTGCTCCTGCCTCACCTGCAGGGATTACTGAAATGACCTCAGTCACAGGCTGCACATTAACAACAGGTACAGCAGACACTTGAGCAGAAACAGAAGCTTTTGCAATGTTAGTATTTGTGGATATCTGCACATTAGACTCACACTTTTCCTGCTGCATGGGATTTACAGAGTTTGCAGTAAAATCAGCAGAACACAAGGCATGCACCTGCTGACCACACCCTGCAACCACGACAACAGGCTTGGCTACCACTGCATCAGAAACCACATTAGTAGCAAATAAAGACTTTGCATTGTTATTAATAGCAATTAAACTTTTTTCAAACCTTTGTGTCTCAAGTTTATCAGTCATGTTATCATTAACTATGTTGTTTTCTATTAGGATAACTGCAGAAGGGGAACAGGGCACAGACTTATGCATATGTTTACTATGCACTGCACCTGTCTCTTTTGCTGCATTTTTACCCATACATATGCAAATATCAGTGTTATTAGACATGTCCTTGTTTTCACACATCTTTCTGCAGCACTTTAATTTGGGAAAGAAGGCTTGGTCCTTGGGGGGGCTGTAAGATCTCTCCTGGGACGTTGGGGGTCAATGCCTTAGAATTAACCCCTTCAGTCCCTGGTTGCTTGTAGCTATGATGTCTGTCTTGCACCTTCTCATCTTCGGACTCAAAAACCTGAACATTTTCCCCATGAGATCTGATGACTTTCCTCAGAATGTGGATCTTAAAGACCATGTCTTTCTTTTCTTCCTCTGTCTTAGAAATGAAGGGTTTCATCCGTAGTCGGTCCCTGCTAAATTTACTGTTGTTTGACTTTTTTTTCCGTTTTATTTGTTTACGCAGTCTATTAATATTGCTCTCAGTCTTTGTTAGTATACTGCATAAATCTGCCACAGACATATCTGCAAAAGTGCTCAACAAGTCCTCAGCAGGTGAGATGACCTCTTCCTTCCCGGCAGCTTTTTCCTCAGCACACTCAGTACTGTGGCTGATAGTAGCAACCGGGCAGTCCTTCTCTGTTTCATTCACAGATGGTGGGTCCACCTTCATTACAGGGTTAACTTCACCCTTTACCAGCTTAGCATGGTTCAAGTTAGCTCCACTTGAGCCCGATGCTTCCCTCTTAACTTTATACTACCCACTGCAAGTTTCTGCTTCCCCAATGTTAACCTCACACTGGGGTCCATGTTAACTTCACAGGACTCTACCCTACCCACACTGTTAACGCCACAGGGGGTAGGGCCTTGCAAGGCAGCCTCATGCGGACTGCCATCCGCACACAGTCCATAGGGGTGCCTCCATAGGTGGTGCTAAAGGCAGATGACACAGGCCAGGCTCTCCTCTCCCCCCAGGCTCTGTCCTTGATGGTCTGGAACTCCCCTGGCCGACCTCGGGTGGATGTTGAGGAGGACCAGGCCCGGCCAGGGGGCTTTCCTGGGAAGCAGCCCCAGGAGGCTCCATCAGCAGCAGGGCACTCCATCTAGGATACACAGCCACAGGAGCTCCACAGCACACGTCTGCTCAGTAGTAACACTGCTGTGTGACTGATTATACAGAGCACTGTTACCATACACCCTGTCTCTCTCCATAGTAATATCCCCTCAGTCCTTGTAGTAACACTGCTTTGTGACTGAATCATACAGAACACTGAATACATTTACTATGCAAGCTGGCTGGTCCATTGTGTGATTTATAGCACTTGCCCTTATGTATCAATTCTCAATATCCTATAGCGTGTAATCTTGTGGCAGGACCCTCTTACCCACCCAGTCTGTCTTTTATCACCCAGTCTTGTTATAATGATTGTTAAATTGTAAAGCACTACATTTTATGATGGCGCTTTATAAAAACCTGTAAATAAATAATAATAAATAAATAAAATTATGTAAATTTGAAAACCAGAAACTATTACATGGTAAATGTATTTAGAATCATTTGTTTATTCTTCACATTACATAAAATGCAACATATTGCAGTTAGTTCCTACTTTTTCAAAAGCAAATAACCAAATCACTTTCTTTTTACGATTCAAAACAACAAATCAATACATTTTAGGAACAATCCAAGGTAAGTACATATTGTTATCTTTCTCTACAATGTTCCACAAAGTTCATGAATCTATGAGCCGTATTCAGAGATCCATTTTCATGGGGAATTGTGTACGTATTATTAGGCACATTCTAACTGCACATGCGTAGTGGACTGGATTCACAACACCGTACTTGTTCCACATACGTCCTTAACTTCCCGATACTAGCTACTACACATGTGTATTAAAGGAAAGCCAATCTCTTGGATCGATTACCAGCGCTAAACTTCTCTATAGGAAATTGCTACTATAGCTAGATTTTAAACATTTTGTTTATTTAGGATGGCTGAAAATAGATAATGAAATTGATGGATATAAAATATGATTTAATATAGTGCTAATCATAAGCCATATAACACATAAAAAATAAAAATAATAAATGAAAACATACAAACAATCACAATAATAAGATTTGCAATATTGCACTTGAAGTTTAAAACGTTAGTTGAACTTTGAAGTACCGGTACTTGCACAATGTTATGATATTGTCACAATTAAAGCCAATACTTAGTATCCAGTATGATTGATATGGTTGATTTCAATTACAAGTTGTAAACATAGCTCATAGCTGTACTGAAAACACGTGGATTTCCGAATAGCAGACACAGTCACGGTATAGCCTAATATGGATGGTAAAAATATAGAGGCTATTCCAAGGTGAAAGTATTGTATGGAGTATAATTACCCTTTTCGTCCGTGTAACAGCACAGCTGAAGGTTCCTATTGTAGGCACGGGCAACACTCACCCCCTCCATGGGGAGAAATGGTCCGGTGTCTATTAGTGGAATCCTCTAACACTGGCAGAATGATGTATGGACGTTCAAGGAAAGAATTGATATATTATATTCACCGTGCTGAAGTCTTGTGTCTGACTCACGTGGATCAAAAGCAAAAAGGATGGATACTAGTATCGAGTCACAATGAGGAATGCACCAGGGAGCTTTTAGCCTAAAAGCATGGTGACTATAATATATGGCTTATGCACGGTGAATATAATATATGGGTAATGATTAGCACTATATAAAATCATATTTTATATCCATCAGTTTCATTATCTATTTTTAGCCATCCTAAATAAATCAAATATTTAAAATCTAGCTATAGTAGCAATTTCCTATATAGAAGTTTAGCGCTGGTAACCGATCCAAGAGATTGGCTTTCCTTTAATATTTTTTTTATAAGGGTTATCTAGATTCCCTATATCACCAGCTGCTTACTATGTAATTTATCTAAGTTAGCTCTGTCTGTCCTTTTACTTTCAAATTTATTCTATTTAACTACACATGTGTAGTAAATATTTTACTGTATGTAGGAATGAGTCAGTTCTATTGTCTGATCTCTGCAGTAATGGGTAGCTGCTAATTGGTAAGTAAACAAACTTTTAATTATTTCAGAAGCCCTATTATACTTTCCACAGGTGGGCCCACCATGCATGCAATTTCCCACCATGTATGGCAGACTTTTCCCTGTTTTTTGGGAAAGGTTTACCAGAGAATAATTGTAAATGTTCTGGAAACATCATTAATTACTTCTAAAATTAAAAGAGAAATCTTTGCATATGTTTCATTTCTGAAGACTGGACAACTTTCCTGTCTTTTTAATTCTGCTCAGTGAGAGTTTTGTTTTTTATTTTCTCTACTTATATTATAATGTCTGCAACTGAATTTTTATCTCTTGATTTAAAATTAAAATAAATGTCAAATATAAGAATTATTCTCTGTTGACATTTTTTCTTTGCTTTTTCTGGACAACAAGATTTCCTTGTATTAATTACATCAATAATAAAACAATATTTATAGGTTAAATTATTTATATTGTAAAAATAAAATAAACAGTAAAGGATTCCTCAAGAATTAGAAAGAACGGTTGATGAAAATGAATAAAACCCTTTGGGACATATTTACTAAGACAATTTTTGTAAAATACTATAGTTAAATAGCCATAAAATCACCCAAAATAATGGGGCTGATTCAGAGTTGCACTTACACCTTTTTTTATAGGTGCAGTGTAGACCTAAGCAATACCATGTTGAACTGCAAAGGGAGGCAAATTTAAATTGTTAAACCAGAATTAGAATTGAGAGGTGGTTTCTTAGCTCAACTCTTAATATATAGATTAAACATAAAGTTATGAGGCATTTGAGTTCTATATGCAAAAGTAAAGTATTTTCCCTGCATGATAAAGAATAAAAATTAATTGGCTCCCCTTATTTTGCGGAATGTTTTAGCCGAGCTCCATACTTGCACTTGTTTTACCCTTACTCCCAAGCTCTGAATCAGCCCCATTGACTTTCTTAAAATTATTGATTTTAAGATCACCTTGGTGATTTTTAAAAGTCAAAACATAATGTACAAATCACTATATTTACAAAATCGCTGCAAAAACACACAAAAAACACTCAAAAATTGCCAAAATTAAGAGCTGAATGTGAGTGGCAATTTTGTTAAAAAAAAAAAAAAAAAAAGCATAAATTAAACAAAAACAGAAATTGTGTGATAAAATAATGATAAAAAAATACCCCTTTTTAATGTGTAAATCACACCATGCTCTTGCCTGTCATTAACCCTTAGCATACTGACGCTTCAAGTACTAAAAGACACGGCATGCCCATGTCTGCCAGGGCATGCTGTGACTTTCAGTACCGCTAGCAAGCAGCAGCCTGATAAGGTGGCTTGGGCTATTACGGCATGTATTGTAGTATTTTGTAAAACAATTATGTAACCGCCATAATAATGTCTGTTACCTTAAAAATGTGTATTAAAATGTAATGTCCCCTATAATAATGTCTGTTACCTTTAAAATGTATAAAAATGCAAAAATAATATAAGGTTTTTTTTATTCACAGTTCTGAAGTTTTAATTCTTCTGCTGCCTTGATTAAAGATATCCGGAGCCTTTGTTGGGGATGTTCGCAGGAGATGCGATATGGAGGTGCTTCTTCAAATGGCTCCCTCCGCAAATGACAGCTCTGTTATTAGAGATCCCCTATTTATACCCTCTGACAGCCTGGACATTGGGAAATCACCAGCACATAGCACCCTTTAGTAAATTTGGTGATTTGTGAACCCAAATTACCAGATGAACGTGGTGATGTGCAGTTAATTCAAATTGGTGTATAAATCCAACCTTAGTAAATCCACCCCATTGTTGTCATTTGATAATAATTTTTTTTAAACTTAGCTCCCAAATTCATCATGGGAGGTTTTTATTACTGGAATTATGAATGCATTGTTACGCCTAGATTGATATCCCACAATATATACACTATATATGCCGCCTTTGCTTACTACTTTGGACATTAGAGCTTATAAATAGGGCCCCAGTAATGACATATGTAATTCGCTGGAGAGACCCTGAAAAGGATAGACGTTATCGCGTGCCAGCTTAAGAAGAGGAGCTGGGGTCCCGATCCTCGTATGTTAAGATAGAAGACTACAGAACTGTGAGTAGGTTCAATATTTTAAAAAAAATATGACAGAAATATTGAATTCTAAGTTATGCAGGACTATTGAGTTTTAATTTTAATATGAGGTACTATTTAATACTTTTTAAGAATAGACATAAGGACAAATTATTTTTAAATGAGGGGGCCAAGCAATATTATTAGATTACAAACAGGGCCATGCATATTTACTTATTATGGAACAGGGACATATCCTTTATTTTTTAAGGCCCGGGGGCCAGGAAGATTTATTTAAATATTAAGGGGGCCATGTAGTTAATGTTTATTAGGACCAGGAGCCAGAAACATTTAGTTTAATATTAAGGGGGTCATGTAGTTTAATTTAATTTTATGGGGGCTATGTGGTGTGATTTTATTAGGACCAGGGGACATGTAGTTTCATTTTATTGCTAATGGCGCCATAGAGTGTACATTTTATTCTAAGGCTGGACAGTCTGGTTGCGGCAGCATGCAATTAACCCTTAGCATGCTGTCGCTAGTGGTACTATAAGGCATAGCATGCCCTGCAATACAAGGGCATGCTGTGGCTTATAGTACTATATGCCACAGCATGCTAAAGGTTTGCATGCATGCCGTGGCAGCCATTTTAAGCATTGAAAGGCTTTTTTTTTTTACATTTTAACATTTGACAAACATTATTATTATAATCTCCCGTGATTTATAGCGATAATAAACCCTTTAAACATCACCATACATCGCGGCAGATTGAAAATCACTGGGGAAACTATACATCGCGGGAGATTGAAAATCACTGGGGAAACTCGCCTTTAGAAAAAAATTGCAGGAAAACTTTCTGCGATGTCCCATAATTTTTTGGGGCGAGTTATCTCACCTCTTTGTAAATATGGCCCTTAGAGTTAGATTGATATCCCCAATATATGTACTTTACTTACAGACTGTATGCAGCCTTTGATTGCTGCATCATTAGGTAAATCAACACAAAGTTTGAGTGTAGGTCAGAATTCAATAAGGAGATTCATGATAGATAATTTTGCCACTGCACAGGTGCTAAAGACTTTGGGCTGGATCCAAATTTGTGTTCAAAGTCCATACGTTTGCAGCCCTGCGGCTATATAAGTACAGACTTTGCTATCCTATATTCTGTTTTGAGACAGACCATCGTATCGCAGCTGAATAGAGGCAGTCTCCATTTAAGAAAGTGTCAGTGATGAATTTCTGAAGCTGCCATCGCGAGTCATTTTCCAACAAGCAAGTGTTTATCTAACCCTAATCTTAACCCTTTTATAACCCTAACCCTCCATTCCCTGCAGCCTAACACTAACCTTCCCCTTCTTCAATCCTAACCATAAACCTTAATGTTCTGCAGTCTAACCCTCTTACAGCCTAATCCTAACCCTCCACCTTACAGCCTAACCCTAACCCTCTGCCTTGCAGCCTATCCCTCCATGCCTTGCGGCCTAACCTGAACAGATAAAAATTTGCTTCCTATACAGAAAACAGAGTTTGTTTCATTAAACTATGTAAGAATTTCTCTGTAAGAGAAAAAAAGGGGACTGAACACACATGAGGGTACTCAAATGTATGGCTTGGAGATGATGTCCTACAGACTTTCCTAATGGATGATAGTAGTTGATGGACAAGTATTATTCTTGTCATCAGCAGTCATTCATATTGGCCTTATCCTGTAGAAATAACTCCCATTGTCTTAAAGACCGCGTATATGCAATCTACGTTGCAACAAGTAACGTAGATGTTGTAACAAAATTACTGCGCATGCGCAGTAGCTCATATCGGAAAACTCCGGCCGCATATGCAATGCGGCCGGAGCTCTGCATACGGCCCAATGTCCCTGTTCTGCTGCTGTTTATGTTTGTTTCTTTTCAGAGAATGTGGGTTGCTGCTGCAAATAACCCTTTCTCGAAAAGGGTGTGGGGCTCCGATCCAAATGACCAATTTTCGAATAGGCCGTTTTCTCCCCAGCCAGTTGCGAACTGGCTGGGATTTTAATTGCTATACCTTGATGAGGCATAGCAATCTATCCACGGAGCGCCGAAAGCTCCATGGTCCGAAATAGTCCCCCACTCCTTTCCCTAATTCCAATCCTAACCCTCCCCTCTCGCTACCCTAACCCTCCCTTACTTGCAGCCTGACCCTAACCCACCATCTCCCGCAGCCTGACCCTAACCCTCCCTCCCCTGCAGCCAGACCCAAACTCTCCCTCCTCTACAGCATGACCCTAACCCTTCCTACCCCACACAGAGAGGTTAGTCACCTGTTCCAGGTCCGGCGTTAGCAACGGCGGAGGTGAGGCCAAGTTGCAAAAGTGAATGGGTGAAGTATGCCATACTCACCCATTGTGAAAAAAAAGTCTGAATGGGTAAGTATTTGAAAAAGGAACATCCGAAAAGGAACTTTAGGATGTCCCTTTTTCAGAAATCAGATTTTTATACCGGAGAGTGTAACCGCTCGAAAGGGCCGTTCTCTCCCAGCAAGTTCGTTTTGCCTCGCAGTGGAAAAGCAATCAATGACCGGAACAGCGAAGACGGAGATCCGAATGGTAAGTCTAAATTTAACCCCAACCCTTTCCCTTATCCTCACCCTAACCCTTCCGTTCCATGACCCTAACCCTAAGACTCCCCTGCCCATAGCCTAACCCTAAGACTCCCTTCCCTGCAGCCTGACTTTAACCCTCCATTTGTATTTCCCTAACCCTCCCTTCCCCAGAGCCTAACCCTAAAAGTCCTTGGAGAGTATTACTCACCTTTCCGTGGCTTCCGCAGCAACGGTTCTTACCCATTCTAAAATAAATCGTAAAATTCTGCTTTTCGAAATAGACACAGCCGAAAATTAGTTTTTGGCTGTCTCTACTTCTACAAGTAGCATTTTGAGGCAGTGACTCCCACCACTTTTCACATCAGGATGCATTTAGAGTTTACACCTTTACTTTATTTTGTTCTTCAAGTTTCTGGGTGTGGCGGGAAAGCAGTGTCATTGTTTTTTTTATTGTGTGAAGGTTTTGGGTGAAATAAGGAACTCTCCCTTTTGACTACTGGCTCAATCATATTTAAGGATGATACGGAGCTTCATGTGAATGATTAAGATCAGGATTAATGAGGGTCGGTATTTTGGCTATTTTATGTGGTCAATAGAATTGTCCAAGGCAGATGGTGTTCTGCTTTATTTTTATTGCATTTGTATTGACCTATAGGTTTTTTGTTAGCCATGCTTTCTATCCACCCCATGTTAAAAGCAAATTAATAAATATACATATACAATTCTATAAGGTCGTAACTTTATATGGTATGCTTAACTATATAAGCAATCCTAATAAAAAATGGCTCCCATCCACATGGCTCTATTCATATGCTGAAATCACCTTGGCTATGACATCATCATTGGCACTACCCCTAGCTAGATAAAGAGGTTGCCTTGTGTGAGGAAGACACACCCATTCAGACACACACACACGCCCATTCAGACGCACACTCACATCTTCTTAAAATAAGAACTTAAAGTCACACCTGGGCTAAACCATGTTGATTGCAGGGGAGTCATATTTCATCTGCTGCAAAGAGTACTAGTGTTGAGAGGTGATATTTCAAAGCCCAAGTTTAACAGTGTGACAGTAAAGCGGGTCAGTATCTGTGTGCAATAAGCAATTCAAAGATATATCCCTGCATGCAAAGAATACAATTAAATTAATTCCCCCTGCAATCAACATGGTTTTGCCCAGGAGTGACTTTAAGTTCTTATTTTAAGAAGATTCTTAAGTGTGAATCAGGTCCTTAATTTCAAGCTCCTTCTTAAGTCTGAATCCAGCCCATTGTTTCCAAAGCTGGGTGGTATTCCTTAAACATGCGTATAACACAAAATAAGGAGTCAATAATGCTTGTTATGCATTCACCTGTTTTCAACTGCAATATATGTCAAAAATACTTAAGTCTACATGAGGCCCAGGACACAGGGAGATTTATTAGTGTTATGTCGCTTACTAAACAGAGAATGAGTGTATATCTTAAAGTCAAATATATGAAGCTTTTTAAGTGTATAGTGTTCCTTATTAAACCCACAACTTTGTAATAATAGTACATACCCCTCTGCTCACAAAGGAAACCACTAGACAGTTTTGTGTTAATACCCATTTCCCATTTTGTCCATGGATGTATTCTGTATCTTTACAAGCATGTTTGCAGCTGTAGCTCCATATGTAAGCAGCCCATGCAGAAATTTGACTCCCCTGAAATCAACATGGTTTAGCCCAGGTGTAACTTTAAGTTCTTATTTTCAGCCTCTGAATCAGGCCCTTAGAGCCTGATTCACACTTAAGAAGCATTTGCTTCTTAAGTGTGTATTTGCGTCTATAGAGGCGGCGTTATGCCACCTTGGGGAGTTTTTAGGCAGAATTGGGAGGGGAGATGTATTTAGATTAGTTGCAGAGGGTGGGGGAGGAGGCGGGGAGAGGCAATGTCCGTACGGACATTGCACAGACAGATAAGGTAGCCCTATGGCACTCAAAAGTACCATAAGGTGCCTAAAAATGGGGGGAGGGTTGGGGGCTGGATCCAACTCTAAGACACATAGGGCCTGATCCAGACCTACGCTCGCAAACGATTGTACGCTGGTCGTAAACGTAAATTCGGCAGAAAAAACGCAATGTGCATGTGCAGAGTGACAACTTCCGGTCGTGCCAAAGATCTTTTCGTAGCGGCGATTCAGGCGTTCATTCTTTGCGTTTTTTTCCGATGACGGGGCGTGTTTATATTACGAAGTTAGTACGGACGCTGGAGTTAGGGAATGTAGGCGGGGGGGAGCCATTTAAATTGTACAGTATGGGCGTGCTTAGTCCAGTACGATCAGCGCATCGCTACAAAAATTAGTACGGACGCCGGGAAAAGTTCAGGTAGGCTTCAGCCGGCGTACGGAGCTAAAGGTAAGTCAGCCGGCGTACGGAGGTAAAGGTAAGGGGAGTGTCGTGGGAGTGAAAGTTTTTACGCTGGAGCGATAATACGCTCCGCTCTCATGCGTAGGTCTGGATCAGGCCCATAGACACACAAATGCAATAGAATGTAACTGGGTCAACACTATATTTATCCACTTTAAGAATGTAAAAACATTAAAAGATCTTTTTTACCACTAAATCTACAACTACCATTCTCTAAATTCTTAATAAAAATAACCCCCAAACACCAGGTGTTCCTGTATTTTAGTTGTCTGTATCTATTATTCTGTGTTAATTTCACAACCAGCTGAAGTTATCTCAAATGACATTGCTATAAAGTAAATAAATTACTCAATTGCACTCAAATATAATGAAAATCAGTCATTTGTTTATTGGTAGCCAAATATTATGCAAAACATAAAGATTCTCTATATTGAATAAGTCAGTGACAGCTCCCATCACATCTAGACGGGTCTGAGAGGTTATACAACAACGAAAAACAGCTCCAAAAAAGAAATCAGAAGTCATCCTTTACAGAAGAAATGATTTATGATATATTGCTCTATATCTTCAAAACCATTCACTTACTCTTAATAATAATTGGATCACTTATTAATGGATTTATTGTGACAAACAACCTTGTTTGCTGGCTAAAGGGACACATTGTTCAACCCATTGACATTATCATCTCCAGCTTGGGAATGGTGAGGCTCATTTTTTTACTATACTGTCTCTTTTGCCAAGTGGTAATATACACTATTGAGAATATTGATTGGATGACTGTTATATTATATATTTCAACTTTTGAAAAATATACAATGTTCTGCAGTCTGTGGTGGGGAACCGTCCTCTGTGTCTTCTACTCTGTGAAGATCACAAATTACAGCAACAGATTGTTCCTGAGGCTTAAGATGAACATCTCCAGGATGGTCCCCTGGCTGCTTCTGATGACCATGGTGGTGTCTTTTCTCTCCAGTCTGCCATATACATGGTTATTCTCCCCAACACAGTACTTAAATTCTACCAATGACAATAACAGCTCTATTATTGGAAATGCCAGAATCTATTTCTCATACAGTTCCATCATAATGTTCACTGGATCCATCATCCCATTCCTCATATTTTGTGTGGCCATTGGGCTCCTGATTCTATCACTCCTACAACACACCAGAAATATGAGTAGCAAAGACTCAGGATTCTCTAATATCCAAAGTGAAGCTCACACCAAGGCTATATATAGTATGCTCTCTTTTCTCTTCTTTTATCTACTGAATTTTATAAGTTTAAACTTAATATATATACACTTTGAACATCCATTACACTATGTAATAAGCTTAGTATGTCTAGTTGTTCAACCAAGCCTGCACTCTATTGCATTAATTACCAGCAATGGAAAACTGAAGAAGTCTTTTCTAGCAATTCTCTGCTGTTCAGGACAAAGGGCCTGATCCAGATCCTTGTCAGCCGATCTGCGCATGCGCCGGGCAGATGTTGGCCGGCGTTGCTACTGCAACGCCCGATCCTGGATCGGGCGTCCGTAGCAGCGCCGTAGGGACGCTGAAGGGGACGTCCTCCAGCGTCCCTACGTTAAGGTTAGTGCTGGTGGGCGGGGTAGGTAGGTAAATGAGGGTAGGAGGGCGTGCTAAGTGGCCATACGCTCCTGTGCAAGCGTATGGCCCCTTCCTTAAGCCGGCTGAAGTTAGGGTAGCCTTCAGCTGGCGTAAGCGAGGGTAGGTACGCTGTGGGCAGGGGGAGCTCAGCGCTACATCGTACCTCTGGATCAGGCCCAAAGACACTAATCTCAGTAAATGCCATCAATGATGAAGCCTCCTGATCCCGCTGCATTCGGAGCTCCTGCTTGTGATGGGAGAAACCGTTGTTTTGCTGAAGTCTATACAGGGTCCATTACGTTTTTTATGCTTCATCACAGTGGTCGTAGTTGAAATTTAGCGGTTATAGTCTGCAGACGGAAAATAGTATTTTCGAAATACAGCCAGATGAAAGCTGATTTTCAGCTGCCATTATTTCTAAAATAGCATTAATTGAGAAGTTTTTAGGAATAAATGTGTAAGAATGCTGAATGGCCGCACTGCCTAACACTAAACCCGCCGCACCACTGCAGGTGACCACTAGGGACAGTTTAAGGGTCAGCCAGGGAAGCGGGGGGAAGGAGAGTCTTAGTGTTAGGCTGCGGAGAGGAGAGTCTTATGGTTAGGCTAGGGGCAGGGGACCTTTAGGGTCAGCCTGCGGGGATTGGAGGATTAGGGTAATGGAAAGGGAGGGATAGGGTAAGAATTAAGAAAAGGGTTATGGTAGAAGAAATACTCACCATTCGCTGTGCAGACTTCACTTCACTTTTTGCTAGGGCCGTTTCATGCCTCCTGTACCTGTATTTCAAAAAAGCTTCCTAATCGTTTGCTTCTGCCTCGAAGAGCAGCAATCGATTTAGAAGCCTTTTGTAATACAGAGGTATGAAACGGTCCTTTCGTAAAAGAGCCGTTCAGACCGCAAACCCACACCCAAAATTTAGAAGTGGCAGTATGGACATTTAGAAATAATAGAAGTGAATGGGGATTTAATGCTTTTTGATTAAATCAGCGGGAGAAGTAATTGTATGACATACCCCGGTATACCCCTCACTTCCATCCCTGCCTCATCCACAATAACAGCAGCTGTAGTAGATTTGAATAGAATTTGTTTTATTTGTTTCATATTTCATTTTCTATTTCTACTGCTTAAAGCCTGTGTGCAAGAATTCATTTAACTCTCATCCGCAAGAAGTAAAGACCTTTCCAGATCTGCTGGATAGAAAACTCATTGTGTGTTTAATAATGTAACTCTGCAAACTAAAAACTATTATATGGTAAATATATTTAGGATCATTTGTTTATTCTTCACATTACATAATAGCAACATATCGCAGTTAGTTCCTTCTTATCCAAATGCAAAGACACAAATCACTTTCATTTTAGGATTCCATATAACAGAACGATTGATTCATTGATTGATTGAATCATTGATACAGAATAATTAAAACAACACAATAGAATAACATTTACATTGCATTAATACTTTGTGGATGTATCAGTTTGTTGTAAATATTTGATTGTGTTTTATGTGTGCAATATTTACTTTTATCTTATTTCACTAATATTGGACCGGCTGTAGACCTATTCTGCCACTGGGGTCTGATCCCGGATCTCTGCAGCATCGTAACATTAGGATGAGGGGGAGGTCTCTTCCCTCACTCATACGGAGTTACACTTACAGGACCCTACCTTGAGACTTTTGCACAGTAACTACGGGAAATGGGGGCGGTTTGGAAATCAGGATAGTAAGTAAGAGTTGAAACTAGTCCTTACTGTATGACCTCCATACCGTCCGCCTACCACAGAGTGCAACCACTTCCTCTTCCTGCAAGGTCCAGCATCACCATTATGGCCGCCTACCAAAAAGGGGCATTTATTGATCACTGAGATGTAAGTGTAATGGAGTGTAGTAAGGGTAGATTCTGTCCATTGTTTTTGTGTTTATAACTATTAAACATGTTTTTAATTGCTAAAGTGTGCTTTGTGAAGTCTCCATATCTAATAGTAGTGGCTCATTGAGCCTATGCAGTCAGTTCCCGCCCTTTAGCTCTGTATATAAAGCGCTGCACTGAGGTCCAGTCAGTGTGTGAGGGAGAGAGGACAGTTACTGGGAGACTGTGACCAGTGTATTTCCCTCAGAGTGTCATATCTGTCTATTACCACAGTGTGTGCTGTGTACAGGGCCGCCATCAGAACTTGGGTTTTTTTTTTTACATGCATAACCATTGGCCTCAAGTCACTTGCGGGAGATTTGCTGGCTCTCCCGGGATACGGGAAATATGTATGTATATTAATATTAATGTATGTATATCTAGATATACATAAAAAGGTGTCAACACACACACACACACACACACACACACACATATATAGATATATAGATAGATAGATATAGATAGATATAGATATTTATATATAGATACATATTAGTGTGTGTGCATCATTATGGTAATAATCAGTAATGCTACTACATTAGATAGACAGAGGGATAGATATGAGATAGATAGATAGATAGATAGATAGATAGATAGATAAATAAATAGATATGAGATAGATAGATAGATATGAGATAGATAGATATGACAGACAGACAGACAATAAAACTTACCTTCACCAGAAGAAGCTGATCAGGCCTCCATTGAGAAGCAGGGAGCCCTCGGCAGTAAGAAAATGAAAGTGAAAGTGATTGGCTCCCTGCTCTCTTGTTCTCTTCCTATTGGCTGCCTTGCTGTGCTCTGATTGGCTGTCTGTATGTAAGACAGCCTGTCAGGAAACCAGTGAAAGAGGAGGATGTCATCCTCTTAAGCAGACTATCGCAGCTGCCGGCATTAGACAGTGGCTGTGATACTCTGTGCTTAAGAGAAGGATGTCAATCACTGACATCGATCCTCTTTCACAACAGTTTGTGGGGGCCCTTTGTGTGTGGGGGCCCCAGGACAACCGCCCCTATTGCCCCATGGTTTATCCGACCCTGGTGTGAGGGTCTGTAAGTACAATCCCCCTGCACTCCCCGCTCTCGGTAGTAAATCTGGTCATTTACTTGACCAGAGATACGACCATTGTAAAATAAGTGTCCGCCCCTTTTGTGTACCAGCTGGCATGCGTAAAAAGTTACGTACGTCTGCCGGTATGCAGGTGTAATAAGTATGTGCGCATGCACACAATTTAGATAACAAGGGAATTGTGCACGAGGCGTGGGTCATTCCCCTGTTGTACTTACTTGTGGATCTACCCCAATGTGTTGACGTAGACAGTCCTTTTTTACATCTGAGTTTGGCTCTGACTCGGGTGCATTCGCTTGGGCCCCGTCCTTGCTGTGCATTGATTATGTTCCTACACCCCTCTCTCAACACGTACCGTCATATCTAAACTTGCGCTCAGATCTGAATTAGTCCTGACTGAAGAATGTGCAGCAACAAATCAGACAGAGAAATGTCACATTAGCTGGTGTATGCCCACCCCTGGATTTGGACCCCTTGGGCCAGATTTACTAAGCTGCAGGAAACGAAAAGTGGAGATGTTGCCCATAGCAACCAATCAGATTCTAGTTGACATATTTTAGTATGTAATAGGAAAGTAAGAGCTAGATTCTGATTGGTTGCTACTGGCAACATCTCCACTTTTGCTTTCCTACAGCTTAGAAAATCTGGCCCCTTCAGTCAGAGCAGACTCTCATCTGTCACTAAACTTTTGTCATACAATTCAAAAGCCGAAATATATTCTAGGGCTTCATAAGCAAGATCTCACATGGGGCTGGATCCAGACCTGCGCCCGATTGGTCACTTACACACGCAAGTTGTGTAAGTGGCCTGTTTTGACTGGAGGGCGCATGCACCAGACACCAGGGAAAGAGCGAGAGAGAGAAAGAGAGGAATGGATAACAGAGGAACACTGCTAGAACTAGGGCAGAAACAAGATGGGGCACTCAGAAATCACTGACACAAGGTGCAGGAAAAGGGAGCAGGTCACAGGACTGGAGTACAGACGCTATAACCGGCAAAGGCAGTGTGCTGCCTACTTACAGAGACACTGTCTAATTTCTCCTGGATCGTTTTTCTGCTGCTCTGACACTGTTGACCACTCTCTTCTCAAACAAATGTCACAATCCCTGGGTGTTCAGGACACAGCTCTTTTCTGGTTCAAATTCTACTTACCTAATCGCTCTTTTAGTGTTCACTTTTCTGGATCCACTTTCCCTGCGCTTTCTCTATCTGTTGGAGTACCGTAAGGCTTAGTCTTGAGTCCATTGCTCTTTTCTTTGTATACAACTTTCTTTGGACAGTTAATAAAGTCATTTGGATTTCAGTATTATCTCTATGCAGATGATACGCAAATCTACCTATCCACTCCGGGGGCCAGATTTACTAAGCTCCGGGAAAGGAAAAGTAGAGATGTTGCCCATAGCAACCAATCAGATTCTAGCCAACATTTTCTAATATGTAATAGTTATGTGAAATCTAGAATCTGACTGGTTGCTATGGACAACATCTCCACTTTTCCTTTCCCGCAGCTTAATAAATCTAGCCCCTTATCTCTCACCTACTGTGTTAACCCGTGTTACTGAATGCCTCTTCTTTGATGTCCTCTTGCCATCTCAAATACCCCTTTCACATCACCACAAAATACCCGGGATTTTCGACAAAAATCCGGGTCTCGGCAAAATCCCGAGTATTTCGTGGAGATGTGAAATTTGCACTTCCAGTGGACCCGTGTCAGAAGACCCAGGAATTCAACCTGGGTGAAAAGAAGGGTTATTCCTGGGTCCGACATGGGTAGGGGTGCAGTGTGAAAGGTGCTACCTGGGTTTTTTAACCCGGGTAGCACCTAATGCACCTCGATTGTACCTCGGTCTTTGAATTTCCCGGGTCTGCCCTGCAGTGTGAAACGGGGTCTGTGACCCTGGGATCCTCTGCTGCCCCAGCAATATCCCGGGTCTGTGAACCCAGGATATTGCCGGGGCGGCAATCTGATCGGGGTATTACTTAATCTATCTAAAACTGAACTAATAATATTTCCACCTGCTAATAAAAGCTACCCACCTCTATATTTCTGTTGAGAACACTGACATAATCCCTACTCATAAAGTTCGATGCTTAGTTTAATGTTGCCCTTGACTTTGAACTGTCCTTTGTTCCCCACATACAATCTGTCTTTAAATCCTGTTACATACATCTAAAAAATGTCCAGAATATGCAAATATCTCACACAAGACAATGCAAAAACTTCATGCACTAATCATCTCTCACATTGATTACTGTAACACTCTCCTTATTGGACTCCAACATTATAAAATGACCCCCCTACAGTCTATATTACATGCAGCAGCCAGACAGATTTTTCTTGCCAAACGCTCTTCAAGAGCTTCTCCACTTTGTCAGTGATACACCCCAGCTCGCTCTCTCAGATCTTCACACAGGGGCGGATTGGGAAAATAAAGTGGCCTTGGAAAAAATTCTGGAAGCGGCCTCATGTGGGCCAGACCAAATAAACTGTAGGAGGAGCCAATCAGAAAGTAGGCGGGATTAACACCGTTTTATTAGCCCCTGCAATTTTATAAAAAAATACAACAAAAATAAAAACAATAATAATGAGAACATGACAAGACAGTGTGTATAGATCACACAATGAGCTCCCTGTAACACATAATGCTGCCAGGCTCTACATTTCTTAATACTTCTACTGTTTGTCTTTTTATTTACAAATATCCTTTAATGGGACATTCTCATTATGCAAAAATAAAAATAAAAAGAGGAAGCGCTAGGAATAGAAACCACAGGTGGGTCTCGACAGGTATATTAATAGATATTTATTATCCAACAATAAAAAAACATTTACTAAAAGCATGCAGAATTTGGTGCAGTCTTATAGACGTGATATATAAGAGATACAATAGATACTCATAATACCCTGGGTACTAATGGATGGTGAATTCCTGTGATTTTTGTGTCCTGAAATAAACAGGAATGTGGATTGAGTTGAGTTAGCACTCTTTCTGTAAGTGGGAGCTGATAGATCCTCAGAGCTGAGTGTGAATAAACAGAAGTGGATGTCCAGAAGTCTTATCCCAAAAGAAAGTCTCTCTCCTGTATGGCAGCAGTGGGTAGTATGCAGAGCAGCAGCATGTGCAGGGTGACTCACATGTCTTCCACGGGTGGCAGCCAGATGGAAAGAAGGAGCCGGAGAAGTGGCAACGGCTGGACGGCACACAGACCAGCCGTAGACAAGTCCTCCGGTTTCCTCAGCGTCCAGATCAAATGTAAAGGATGTTTGCAGGCTTCCACGTGAGCGCACCTCCGTGCCGGAAGGTGCAACAGCCGGCAGCTTGGAGAGTCTTTTCCTCTGCTGTAGCTACACAATAAATGCAAGTGCTGACCAAGAGTGAGCTGGGGAAATCCACTGTATAGAAAATAATGGATAGTAGTGAAACGGGTATAATGAATACGTCTAAAGGCTGCTTCTTGACGCGTTTCTCCGTTAAATCCAACGGTTTCATCAGAAGGCTCCTTTGTAAATTCAGCAATCAGCCCGCCCGCATTCATTAGAGCGGGCTGACGATCGGAGTAGGAATGCTAATGATCACCATGGTTTCCATGGCGATCATTGCATTAGTAAATGGTGATGCCTTCATTTTCAGGAGATAAAGACTGTTTTCAGGTGAAAACGGTCTTTATTTCCTGAACACGAAGTTATAACCATTTAGTAAATGGAGCCCAATATAGCTATATATTGGGTTAAGCTCACCTGCCCAGATCCAACAGAATAGATCTAGAATAAGGGTTTCTTTGGGGATATGTTAAGTAAGTGATGTCACATTATGAATTTGCATCATGTTTATGAAAACACATTATGGCGTTTTAAATGTAGTGCTTAAAATAATGTATTATTATTTTCCGTGGGGCTGGTGTGGTCAGGATCCTGCTGTCAGAAGTCCTATGCATGCAAGGGAAGTGGTCTCCCCATCCATTCACGGGACATAGGATCATGTAGCAATCCACTATAAGACCTCTTCTGCCAATGTGGCTGGAGCCCCTAGCACAGCAGAGTTCTGGATCTTGTCCATTATATCTCCATCAATGATATAGTACACATGTGATCAGTAACTGCAACTATAATGCTGCGTTCAAAAGAATGCAGAGATATAGGGATCATAAAAGCATAAAAGAAAAAATAATACATATGCAACAATGAGTACCCTAAAGGTATGAGACCAAAAAAAACCATCAATATTAAACGCAGCCCAAGATTTGTTTCATCCGGTCACATAACATGCCTTTGGTTCACAGTGATGCAGGTGATTAAAAATCATTCAAACTAAGCCATGCTTATCGATAAGAACTTATCCCTTATTGTAACTAGCAATCTTATCCTCCATTCCACACCGGTAGCACTCCCTATTCTGCCACTGCTCTTATAAAGCGATATCTAGTTTCAAAAGAGGCTGGTAAATAACGGCAATGTTGTCCAACTCTCGGATATGCAATTTGACGGTTCACTTTGCAGCTAAGGAGCAAGCACCACCGACAGTTTTCGTCAGTTTACGCTGAAACGGCATCGTTCCTGCAACTGCTGTGTCTTCGAAGAGTCTGACAGCAACAGGTAGGTTTTCTTCATCCTAACCCTAACCATATCCTTGCCACAAAGCTTACTTTAACCCTCCCCTTACCCTAAACTAAACCCTAATCATCACCGTCCTGAAGCTTAACATTAGCCCTCACCACTCTGCAGCATAACCATAACCTTCACCTGTGCCACAGCCTAAACTTAACACTCCCCTCTCCACAGTCTAACTCTAAACCTTCTCCCTATCCCTTTTAACCATCCCTGGGAATGGGTACTTTGTCGGAATAAGAACATTTAACATTGTAGTCATTCAAATATAAAGAAATATTCTTTAATAAAAAGCTGTGAGTACCGATACAGCCGCCATTAAGATGTCGGCTCTATCAGTGTCAAAAATGGAATAACTGTAGCAGCAACTATCGTTATATTAGATTTTGTCATTCTTTTTCATCGGTGACAACCAGACCTGTATTTTTAAATGATGTTATATAATTTTAATCTATATTTCAGATTCAGTTGGAAAAATATAATTTACCGTATTTTTCGGACCATAAGACGCACTTTTCCCCCCCAAAAAAGTGGGGGGAAAAGTGTGTGCGTCTTATGGTCTGAATATTTACCTTGATGTATGAGCGGGTCCAGTGCATCCAGGCACTCATCCCCCCCGCTCCCTGACAGTCAACAGCATAATGAATGCTGCTGTGAAAGCAATGTAAGGGGCTCTCATCACTCTGATGAGAGCGCCTTACACCTCTTCACAGCGGCGTTCATTACTGTTGTTTCTGCTCTGCCTGTCCTGTGTGACAGTCCTGTGTGACAGTCCTGTGTGAATATGATGGGTGCTGATGGGTGCAGGATATGATGGGTGCTGATGGGTGCAGGATATGATGGGTGCTGATGGGTGCAGGATATGATGGGTGCTGATGGGTGCAGGATATGATGGGTGCTGATGGGTGCAGGATATGATGGGTGCTGATGGGTGCAGGATATGATGGGTGCTGATGGGTGCAGGATATGATGGGTGCTGATGGGTGCAGGATATGATGGGTGCTGATGGGTGCAGGATATGATGGGTGCTGATGGGTGCAGGATATGATGGGTGCTGATGGGTGCAGGATATGATGGGTGCTGATGGGTGCAGGATATGATGGGTGCTGATGGGTGCAGGATATGATGGGTGCTGATGGGTGCAGGATATGATGGGTGCTGATGGGTGCAGGATATGATGGGTGCTGATGGGTGCAGGATATGATGGGTGCTGATGGGTGCAGGATATGATGGGTGCTGATGGGTGCAGGATATGATGGGTGCTGATGGGTGCAGGATATGATGGGTGCTGATGGGTGCAGGATATGATGGGTGCTGATGGGTGCAGGATATGATGGGTGCTGATGGGTGCAGGATATGATGGGTGCTGATGGGTGCAGGATATGATGGGTGCTGATGGGTGCAGGATATGATGGGTGCTGATGGGTGCAGGATATGATGGGTGCTGATGGGTGCAGGATATGATGGGTGCTGATGGGTGCAGGATATGATGGGTGCTGATGGGTGCAGGATATGATGGGTGCTGATGGGTGCAGGATATGATGGGTGCTGATGGGTGCAGGATATGATGGGTGCTGATGGGTGCAGGATATGATGGGTGCTGATGGGTGCAGGATATGATGGGTGCTGATGGGTGCAGGATATGATGGGTGCTGATGGGTGCAGGATATGATGGGTGCTGATGGGTGCAGGATATGATGGGTGCTGATGGGTGCAGGATATGATGGGTGCTGATGGGTGCAGGATATGATGGGTGCTGATGGGTGCAGGATATGATGGGTGCTGATGGGTGCAGGACATGATGTGTGCTGATGGGTGCAGGATATGATGGGGGCTGATGGGTGCAGGATATGATGGGGGCTGATGGGTGCAGGATATGATGGGGGCTGATGGGTGCAGGATATGATGGGGGCTGATGGGTGCAGGATATGATGGGGGCTGATGGGTGCAGGATATGATGGGGGCTGATGGGTGCAGGATATGATGGGGGCTGATGGGTGCAGGATATGATGGGTGCTGATGGGTGCAGGATATGATGGGTGCTGATGGGTGCAGGATATGATGGGGGCTTGACACTATTTGGTTCAAAATATTTTTTTTCTGTTTTCCTCCTCTAAAAACTAGGTGCGTCCTATGGTCCGAAAAATATGCTACATCCTTCTTATAAAGCAAATATTACTGAGTACACTAAGTCAAATGACAACCAAGTCCTGTCATTCCTTTTAATAAAAATTAAATTAGTTCAATGCAAAATGGTTTACAAATAAGCTACTAATACATGGGTAGTAAAATAGCATGCAAAAGTTTAACAATCCTATATCTGTAATATTACAGCAGAATTAGATCACTTAACACAAGAGGCGGCTTCATCTACTGGAAGCAGACAGAGATTACTCCAGGGAAAAAAATATGTATTTTTGCAATATTTATCTCATTATTGATTGTGAGTTTTTCTGTGCTATTTCTTGGATTATTTCTGAATAGATTTAGTGTGACAAGATGCGCTATGTGGTGGCTGAACGGTCAGACTCTTCAAACCGATGACATTATAATCACCAGCCTGGGAATAGCGCGGATCATTCAATTATTTTTTGAGCTCTTTCCTCGGGTTGTAATTGCCATTAATAAAAGTATGAAAATGTTTCATGGTACAGAACATACTCTCATTGCAAATAAATTTTTGATGCTCTGTAGTCTGTGATGGGGAACCATCCTCTGTGTCTTCTACTGCGTCAAGATCACAACCTACAGCAACGGATTGTTCATGAGGCTGAAGATAAACATTTCTAGGGTGGTCCCCAAGCTTCTGATGACCATGGTAGTGGCTTTTCCTTTTAGTCTACCAACTAAGTGGTTCCTGAACCAAGGACAGAACAATAAATATCTCCAGGGCAATAATAGCTCTGATATAGGAGCTTTAAATAAGAACACAAATGTCTCTAATGTGTTCATTTTCCTCATTGGTATGACACCAATGGCCACACAAAATATGACAAATGGTATGGAAGATCCTGAGAGGAAAATGAACACATTAGAGACATTTGTATCTCTCCTGAAACACACCACAAATATCAGCAGCAAGGACTCCGGATTCCCTACTGTCCAACGTGAAGCTCACATCAGTGCTATTTTGTAATATGCTCTCTTTTCTTTATGCACTGAGTTTTATTGGTTCAAATATTTTGTTATTAAGATTGAAGGATACAGCAATTAATATAATATGTCATATTTTTATATGTATGTGTCCAAGTTTTCAATCCATTGCACTGATTGTCTGCAATGGAAAACTGAAGCTTTCTTTTCTCTCTACTTTTCGCTTTACAGTAGAACGTCACTAATATAAACAAATGTCATAGCAGAATATAGTTAACAGCTATTAGGATGTAATATTATAGAGACTCAAAATTAGAACAAGATTGTCAACAGCTAATAGCTAGACTGAGTTATGTACTGTATTTATATTAAACTACTTATATTGGGGTAGATCCAGACCTGCATTCCCTTTCCATTTGTACGCATAGCGTATTTACGGTGTTGTAATTACTATTCCCCTTGGTCGTACTTTTGCCATTTTACGCTTTCCAAACCCTACCTTTACTTTTCAAAGTGTAACTCCTGTCAGTCGTAATGAATGCACGTACTCACGCACCTAAGAATGCCCATATATGATTTAAATGCCTCACCCCGCCTAATTACGGATGTCGTATGGCTGTCTGCCCCTTCGTCCGTAGTTACGCTCTTGATACTAGGATGGTACGTACGTTCGGGGTAATGTGCTGTAACATCTGCTGCGCACATGCACAGTACATGCAAAATAGCGTTTTTACGTCTCTGGCCAGCGTAAATACGCTAGCGGACATAGCTCTGGATCTGGGCCATTATGGTTTTATCCAACATGTAATCAGGGCCAGATTAAGGTCTGTGGGACCCCTAAACTGGTGGGAACCTCACCACACTTTAAAATCTTGGTAATAAGTACACTCAATACATGTAATAAAAGAAAGAAACATATGTACATAACATCCTACACAAGTGTTAAAAGCTAGAACACATTCAAAATAATCAAAGACAATGAAAATCAATTAATGAAGTTGGAGACCAGAATATATATTTTTATTTTTATCTTTTTTTTAGTTTTTATTGCAAAGTTTATTTACTAAGTTTCATTCTTTAACTCTGTTTATCTTCTGAATGCCAAGAGGGAATTGTGGTCCTTCAAGACGGAGGTTTTCTCCATTGCTGAGGCATATGTCTAGAGGCTTATACCATCTTGGTCCTCCTACAAGACAAGCTTATAGCAGCTACAGATGAAACTTTAAAATTGCAAATTTTACCTATGGGAAAACCTTTCAAAAATGTTTTGTTTTGAAATATATAAAAAGGAAAAAGATTGACGCACTGTTGGTCGGGTCCAGAATTACGTAATGTGGCCTTAGAGTGTGTCCACAAATGTCCACATTGAGTAATTCTGGATCCGGCCTGATCCAGAATTAAGTGCTATCCAAAATTACGTACGCAGGAGTGCAGGTCACTCTATCCGCATTTCTACGAGCGGAACTGATGTCCATGACCAGGACCCTGCCTTAGGTATATAGCATATATATATATATATATTATAGGTAAAAAGTTACCACGCCTGCGCAGTTGAAACACACCTAAAAATATACACGCAAATCGCTTTGAAAATGGTTCTTTGAACACAGCCCTAAATACCTATGTCCACCCACCAGGTGTATCTCACAGGCATGGTGATTGGGGGGCTCCCCTAATTTCTGCATGGTACGCACCATTGGCTGCTTTCCAATGCGGGAATATTGGTACTGTGCGCGTGCACTATCAATTTACAGCTGACTTACATACGTAGCATATGTACAGCAACTGAATTTCTTCATTCTGAAACGGCCATATGTTATATATGCCCCCATAACACTTATCCATATTGCCCTGTAATACTTTATATAATATAGAGCACTGTTATAATGGGAATAATATTGGGATAGGCTGAGAACAATTAGGAAAAATAAATAACTTTAATATGGGGGGTTTTGACTACAGCTTTGCTATAATAAAGCTGTTTATCCTATTCACTAGTAGTCAGATTATGTCCTATAGTAAGGTATGTACAAGGGCCGTTTTCCCGCAGAGTTGCGTGCGTATTTTTAGGTACGGTATAACAGCGCATGCGTAGTAACTTTATTTACATAAGTTACACAGAATATATGCACATAGGTGCTTTAGGCACGGACATGTGAAAGGCACTTAAGGACATAGGTACGGAGGTGCTGTGTTGAAATACGTACCTGATAAGTTATGTGAAAGAGGGTGGAGGAGGCATTTAAATGAGTCTTTGAGGACGCGGTTACATAGAATCGCACACACGGCATACATATACGCACGTGTGTACACACGTAAAGTTAGAGGTGCTCTATGAAGGCGTAAGTCTACGATTGCACGGCCGTGAGAGGGGAGTGATGTGGGTGTTGGTGGGTGTGGCCTTGCTACGTGCGTGCGTATAATTGCGGACTTTTAAAAAATGGATCTCTGAATACGGCCCTATGTTAGAATCCTATTCTATATTCTGATCTAACTAGCGTCAGTCAGCATTGGGCCATGCGGCTGCTACTCCTGGTTTCTGCTTCTGACGACATATGGCCACAAAGTCTGGCTTTGGATTTGTGCCCCTGATTACCTGCCTGATCATCAAGTGCCCAGCATTCAAATCCTAGATAATAAAGGCATTACAAAAACTCTGTGACTGCTGTGCAGTTTTCAATCAGTTTTTACCAACAGTCAGCTGGTGGTGCATCTTCCGTTACCTTCCTGTGGTATACAGTATCTCAATGTCTACTCCAGACAATATCCTTACTATCATTTAAACTCATGCTTCAGGCAACCCACATGGTGTGGTAAGGACTTGTGCCAAACTTACCTTGCAATGGCATGTCTAGACAGTAATTCTGAGGAGCTCTGGGCCCATCTAAATGAGGTAGGATTTTGCTGGACTTTATACTCACCATTACTTGCCATCTGTATCAATTTGTTATTGGGACTGAATCAAGCACCACATTGGAGTACTTCTGTAATTGCCTTATTGAAGTTTCTGTATAACTACTCAGCCTTTTGATCATGCATATGTCCTTCAATATTGTTTGCATACCTGATATCTAAACATATTAATTCACTTTTTTAATTTTGTTATTCAAAATAAA
The DNA here is from genome assembly GCA_011038615.1 of Limnodynastes dumerilii. Taxonomy (NCBI): domain Eukaryota; kingdom Metazoa; phylum Chordata; class Amphibia; order Anura; family Limnodynastidae; genus Limnodynastes; species Limnodynastes dumerilii. The sequence goes on from WWET01006281.1 coordinate 72,654, forward strand.
GACTAAATTTCCTGATATATACCTAAAACTATATGTCCCTACAGACCTCTATATTAATCTGTATAATGGGGCAATATAATGGAATATTATAAGGGATAATTTGAACAAAATTAAGAAGTAAAGAGTTTTGAGGCATATATAATCATTATGGCCCATAATAAAGCTCTTTATTTCTTGTTAATTGATCAATTATTATATTGTTAACATAACACAATATAAAATATAAAATTTATAGATTAAGAGAAAGTGTGTTATTATAATGATGTCCCCTTTACTGTGTAATGCTGAAAATATTTCAGATTTAAAAACCATATATTTTAATACTTATACATTTACATAACACTAAAAGCATAAAAAACTGTAATATAA